>PVIH01003580.1:105043-137384 GCA_004025045.1 Sigmodon hispidus
ATGTACCACAGTTTGTTAATCCATTCTTCAGTTGAGGGACATCTAGGTTGTTTCCAGGTTCTTGCTATTACAAATAATGCTGCTATGAACATAGTTGAGCTAATACCTTTGGAGTGTGAATGTGCCTCTTTAGGGTATACACCCAGAAGTGGTATTGCTGGGTCCTTGGGGAGATTGATTTTCAATTTTCTGAGAAACCGCCATATTGCATTCCAAAGTTTGTTATTTTATGTCCATCTTTTCTGTGTGGTAATTTGATGTCTCAAGAAATTATTCTTAAAGTTTAAGTTTACTAATGTATTAATATAATGGGAGTGAGTTGCAGATGCCATTGCACGTGTGTGCAGGCCAGAGGACAGTATGCTGCACTCTATTCCCTCCTTCTTCCCTATGAATGTCAGCGGCAGCCACAAGCTGAGCTGATTTATGTCCCCCAGGATTCTTTCTTATTCTCAATTTATAAAAGTAGCTTCTTAGGCTAAATTGAAAGTTTTTAATAAGGTGAGAAGAATAACTACTGATGTTCTACAGTCAATTGTGTGTCAACTACCCCATAAGAGTTTAATATAAGATGGTCAGCAATTATCATCCACACTCAGGATGCTAAATGTCAGGAAAAAGGATGTTGTGCAGGGGATCTTGTGATGACTTCCTTTGAAAGAGCAATTGTGACTTGCTTCTTTCCTCCAACCAAGTCTACATAGAAAGACTTCAGGGTGACTTTCTGAAGACTTGCCATGTGTCCTTTGCACTTAGGGTCACAGAAGACTGATATCTGACTCATACTTGAAAAAACAAATGGATGCAAAGCAATTGTCTCTGATGACAGGGCAAAGGAAATGATCAGTGTGCATGATTAAGATTTGTTCAGGAAAAAAAAATGTTTCTTATGAACTAGGTACAGGCTCTGTTCAAATGGAAGCCAACCTGACAAATCCAGAGCAGAGGTGAGCAGGCCTCATTAGAGCAAAATTAGGTAAATTTCCATACTCTATGTCCCAAAGATTAAAGAATCATCAGGATTGGATACATCCTTCCACATCATGTGAACTGAAGTGTTTGTCAGATCCCAGCGGCGAGTTAAGCTTCCAAAATCCTTACAAAATGACTTAAGAGAGAATCAACTTGAAACTAGTGGCAGATCCCAGGAATACACAGATGCCTAGGATAAAGGTACTAAGAAATTTGTTCATAATGTTTGATGGCCAGTCATCATACAACCAGATAACACAGTCATCTCCAGGTGGAGGTGGACTGTGTTAAAAAAAAATCATTAATTACACTTGCCACACTATTGTGCAAGGAGGCTTTTTTCTCCTGATGGGCACAGGAGTCTTTGCCACGGGTTCTCATAGTGGGTAGCAGGGGTTGGACTCAGGTACAAATTTCATGGCCAGTGGAATTTGATGACCTAGGGTTGGGGGGGGACAATGAGTGGAACATTATTAAAAGATATAGTAGCAGGAGTAAGGGAGATTATGACCCAATGAGATTCTTACTGGATATAGGTCATTGTGATAGCACATATCTGTGGGGAGGTGGACGAAGAGGAGCTAGGTTGGATGCTGACAGAGCTCATACATCCAGAATCGGGGATTTTTTTCCTATGCTGATTTATTAGAGACCTTTGCAAGAACTAGATATTTGAAGAAACTGTACTAACTCTGGAACTGTTAAGAAGCCTGACTGAAATTTTATCAAGGAAGAGTCTTTGTTAGGTGGAATTCTAGAATTGGCAGCATTAGAAGAGTCTGTCATATATAATTTATAAAACAGACGTATTCTATACACTGTGATCACTTGCTTCCTATTTCCTTCTAGTGATCTTACAGTAAAATGTGTCAAAGGAACTAAAAAGTAATGATTTTTTCACACATATTGCAATCATTTATAATATGATTTACTCAATTATAAGCATATATACTTTAAGGAATGTATGTAGCAACTGACTGAAACACCTTTGATATCTAATGTTTGTTCTCACAAACTATCACCATAGCATGACTTTTTCTACCTTCCTCCAGGGGTCCTCCCCACTTGCCACTATTGGAGGGGACAGAGTCTGTATTTAGTTATGAGAGTGAAGAGAAACTGGAAATGAGAAATCATAATATGTAGAATACATTCTGGACGTCTCAATTCTCAGAGGCAAAGATAATCTACCATTCATCAATACCGGCAATGCATTAGAGAATGTGTACATGGTGGAAGGCTTTCACTGATCAGGCAAAGCCAGAAGGTGCAGTGAACACTGAAGAGTAAGGGATGACAAATCTGATTATGATGCCCACATTTTCTGGGTTTATGGTCATCATAATTGCATGCCTTGTTTCATCTGTCCCAACCAAGGCCTGCCAACATTGATTGACTTTTTGATCTTACTCATGTAACTAGCCTGTAGCTGATTAACTAGGTCTCAACTCTGACCTCTCCTTTAAAAAAAAAAGCCTTCATATGATATAGAGAACCAGTTTTAGTTTTATGACTTTTAGTGCCTGTGTCACAAGGGTTAGTCTGTATGTCACTTAAGGAAGGAGCCACAGTCTGAGGAAGGCACCTGAGTGTGATTCCATCCTTGTACAACTATCGCAGAGTTTCTGCACTGTAGCTCACATTTAGACTATAGTGTATATCAAATGTATATCAAACCTGTGTAGTATGTGATTGTACCAAATACTGTGAGCAATGTATTTGTGTTTCTAAACATAAAAAATGAAGTAACATTACAAAATATAAAGGCACATCATGGCACACTTGTGTAGTGCAGTCACCATGGATTGATCCTTCAGGTCTAGAAGTTGCCCTGTGTGAGTCAGTGGATGACTGATGAGTAAATGTGAAAGTCTAGTATGTTACTGTACATTTTAAGGTGTGAGCTGCCATACCCAGCATCTTCATGACTTTTGAGGGAAGAGTATCTTATTGACTTGGTTAAGCACTCTCAGGTTAAAAACAAAGGACAATGTGCTTGGATAATGTTCTCTCTGGGACAGAGCTGTCATCATTATAACCAGTCAATGTGAGCCTCAAGGAGGCAGGATGGGCCCTAATCTAATCTATTTGGTCACTTTAGAAGAGAGACGCAGAGACAAAGCCATCCAGAAAGAACATTATATAATGAAGGCAGAACCCCATACACTTTCATGCAAAAGAGTGCCAAGAACTGTTGGCAACATCTCCAGCTGCCAGTCACCACATCCATCTCCTGACTGCTGAGTCTTCATTGCATCAAGAGGCCATGTGAAGGGACTGACCTGGACCATCTTGGATTGTGAAAGAGCATTCTATGAGTTTGCAAAGTGATGAAATAAATCTAGCCGTACATTTCTCAGTACTGCCTGTCCTTGGGCGACACATGACTGTAGTATAAAAATTAAAATCATTGCACTGCATTACCAAGCATCAAAACTATGATTAAGCTCTTTTGGTTTTGCTTCTTTCCCTATAATCGAACACATAATTACATTAATTTAAATATATTTACATGATTATTTCAGTTATGTACAAAGAAGATTAGATGTTATTTGTTTATATCAGTTTTACTTTTCTTATTTCTCCTCCTTTATGTAGACAGAGTCTCATATGATCCATGACTGAAGATTTTTTCTATGTATCCAGGGGATGGCCCTGAATTTCTAGTCTGCCTTTCTCCCCCTTCTTAAAACAAAAATTTGTTACTATCATTTTAGTGCTCTCTCTGTCTCTCTGTCTCTCTCTCTCTGTCTGTCTCTGTCTCTCTGTCTCTCTGTCTCTCTGTCTCTCTCTCTCTCTCTCTCTCTCTCTCTCTGTGTGTGTGTGTGTGTGTGTGTGTGGTGTGTGTGTGTGTGGTGATGTGCATGTGAATGCAGGTGCCCATGGGAATCAGAAGCATTAAATCCTCCCAGATCTAGAATTACATGTGGATTTAAGCTGCCTGATGTGGGTGCTGGGAACTGAACTCAGGTCCTCTGGGAGAGCTATAAGTGCTTTTAACCACTGAGTCATCTCTCCAGCACCATCACACTGCCCTACCTCTGCCTCTTGAGTATTGGGATTACAGGTATGTGCCCTACCTATGCTTGACCAATTCTATTTTTAAGACTAAAATAATGTTGTTTACCACTTTTTATCCACCCTAAACTCTCATTTTTCTCTTGTAGAATTATGTATGTTATATTAAAAAATACATATAGAAATATATAATGATTCAAACATATACATATTGAGCTGAGCACTAGAGGTCTGTCTTGTCTGTATATATGTAAATTATTCTACAAAGGAATAATCATGCTTTTTTACAATAGCAGGCTGGGTGTAGAATGTTGTTTGTGGAGAGTCTTATTACACCTCAGTATTCACTTCTTCCTCTTGAACAGCCTACAAATCAAGCCATAAATGTGTTCTGTAATCTATAAACAGAAACCTGTGTTTGTTAGTCAAACATAGACACCATTCTTAAGAAAGTTCACTTGATCCTTTTGGCTTGAAATCTCATAGCTGTCACTGTTGTTAGGTTACAAACAAAGCTACACAGCTCTGTATGTTCAAGTGTATAGTTACACTGAGGTCATCAGTGAGTGCTATTTGTTAGGACAGGCCAGCAAGAAGAATTTGTCAAATTTTTCAAATTATCTTTATAAGAATGTTATTTATTCTTTTATTCTTTAATTCTTTGACAGTCTGTCATGGCCCTTATCATTACTTTTTCAATTTCAGCATTTAAAAAAGTAATTTTATTTATTTTAGTGATGTTTAGGTTTTTTCTGAGACAAGATTTCTTGTTTGTTTTGTTTATGTGTGTGTATATGTGATGCACATACATGTGTATGTGTGTTTGCATGTCTATAAGCATACATATGGTGTGTGTGTCCTTGTATGTGTTCAAGTTAAGTCAGAAGCTGGTGACTGGTATCCTCCTCAATCACATGGCACTTTATATACTGAGGCAGGGTCTGTCACTTAGCACGGAGCTCATTGATTTAGTTGGTCTATCTAGCCAGCTTGCCGGGTAGAATCCTCTGGCTCTGCCTCGTGAGCACTGGGATTACAGGCAAACTGACTTTATATGGGTGTTGGGGATCTGAATTTTAGACTTTAGGGTTGTGCACAGGAAGTATGTTACCCACTAAACCATCTTTCCAACCCTAAGCTCCATATGTCCCAAGATGGCTATTTATGTGGGTCAGTGTGAGAAACAAAGTTTCTCACTTCCTTGTAAGAACACTGGATATACAGAGTACAAAAGTAAGATAGTTTATTTTACAACTTTGCAACATCAGACATCATTCCAGAATGGTGGACACACTGCATGAGCACAGAGAATAGGTTGTATACCCTGAATTCATGACCTTCCTTCATTTCCTCATTAGCTGGGCAGTCAGAAGGGTAGAATCTTAAACACCATCTAGGTCTTATCTCTCCCTGTGTTGATTACAGACATCCTTTCTGCAACAAAATTGTGTGTGGCTTCCGCACTACATTTTACATCTGGTTTATTTTAAAACTGATCAGTAACATGACCTTTCAGGAAAGCTTGGCTGTTAATAATTTTCTATTCTAAACTTCTCTTTTATTAATTTATTTATATGAATAAATATTGGAGAATAACTAAGCTAGTAGGCATTTACAATAGTCTAGTGTTTTCTGTTCATTTGTAGCTGGGCATACACTAGTTCAAGACACCTTTGAAAAGTGAACCATCAGATTTGATTTCTTTTCCATAAGACTTTCTCAAAAAAAAATGCTATAAATTAGAATACTTTCCCTTCACCAACTATAGTTACCCTAAAATATGAATATGATAAGAAAGGCAGGATGAATACTTTCTTTATCCTTTTATTAATTTTATAATAAACAGCACTCAGCAACTTCCAAGAGTGGCTAATTATCATTGTGAATACCAGATTTTGTATATTTGATGTACTTCAATAGAGTTGAATAAATTTAATACAAACTAACTGAAAAGAAAGCCAAGTTTTCTTTCTTCCCAGACACCTTTGACTGTATGGATCCTGTCATCTCCGAAATGCTTGAGTTTTCCTGGAGTCCTCTGACTCAGCTCACTTTTCCTAAAACAGTTTGAACTACAAGGCAGCATAGATTCTGCACAGGTGCTCTCCTGCTTATTCTTTTCTTCTTGCACTGAAACCCTAAACTTTATTTTTTTAGATTTTATTTATTTATTATATATACATTGTGCTACCTGTATATATGCCTGCATGTCATCATAGATGGTTATGAGCCACCATGTGGATGCTGGGAATCGAACCCGGGTCCTCTGGAAGAGCAGCCAGTGCTCTTAACCTCTGAGCCATCTCTCCAGCCCCCTAAACTTTATTCTTAAAAATTATTTTTCTTTAAAATATTACTGGCATTCTGGAGTTTGTCTCTGCCATTTTTATTTGTGCTTCTAATATTGCAAAACTCTCGTTAAACATGACACCTTTCTACTAGCAGAGAAAGCAATGAAAGAGATTAATTCCAGATCTTCTCGACTTAGCTTAAGTTGTTCAGTGCTTGGAACAAAGGCTGGTGTTATGGAAAGTCAACTATTTGGGGCTTCTGGAGTAATTAATCAATCTTTGCTGAGTATGCATATTTTCTTGTTTAGCTATGAAAGTAAAGCTGACAGGTCAAAAGTATTGATGAGCAGGAGAATAAACAAACTTACATGCCATTTTAACATAGAAGCTATGGATTAAGAAGAGAATTGAGGCCTAGATTTTTGTGTATTTATTATTCTACTTGCTTTTAATTTTTATGAAGACCATTTCTGTGCATTTAAAAGACACTGATTGGTTTTTATCAGCGAAACAGTAGTGGCTTAAATATGATCTACTAGTAAATACGAAGGCAGTAATGATAAAGTCACTACAAGGGGTGAAAAGGGCAGGGACTGGGGCACCAGAAAACCCTAGTTTTATTAACACACACACACACACACACACACACACACAGCACTAAAAATTCCAGAGAGAGAAAGAAATTCAGTCTCATCCCAAATCTTTAAGCCTTCCCTTGGCATGTGGACACTCACAGTGATGTGTCTCTTGACGAGTCAGTTGTTAACATGGTTGTGTTAACATCACTGATTGTGCTTACACAACCTAAGACTTTGGGTATGACCAAGCAGTCATAGTCTTTATTGGCTGAAATGTCCTCATTTATATGCATGTATACATAGACACACACACACCTGCACACATGGGGGGTAAAACATTTTAAAAAGCAGGAAATGACTTTAATAAACCTTAGATTTTCATTGAGAAAATAATCATTTTGGAGTATTGCTAGGAATATTTGATAAAAAGAAAAGCATTTATACTTCTTTTCTTATACCATCAATATTCCAGAGTAATTTATAGAGTTATGAGAAAAATGTAAAATGTATGTCTATTGGATTAGCGGATCTGAAGACCTTTGATAAATATTTCTTTTACCTACTTAGGGAAACACTTAGGGAGGCAGTATCAAAGCGATTAGGAAGGAGCCACTTGGCAGACTTTCTGGCTTCAGAATGTTCTGGAGCCATGGCCACTGGGACGTGCAGGAAGGTGTAGATAATTCAACCAGAATCACTAGCAAACTTTGCAAACTGGCCTTGGGAGCTGGCCACACCACGGTGCACCAGAAACTCAGAGTAGACCAGAGAGAGGTTGGTCATTCCAGGTCAATCCTCCCGGAAGCCGGGAGGAGTCTGGGGGCTATGGGCAGGGTCTAGGAGCCTGGGAGGAGCCTCTGGCGCCGGGGGCCGGACGAGCCCCCGGGACTGCGCGCGGCGCGCATGCGCGCACGGTCCTGACGTGAGGTGCGTGGGTGGCGTTGGCAGCCAGGAGCGCAGCAAAGCTCGTACGTCGACGACGTCCATGCAGTGCTTGCAGCTCTCGGCCTCCGCAGTCGCCCAGAGAGGCCTTTCTTCTTTTTACTAGTTGTGTTATTTTATACTCTTGTTTGCTCCCTCCCGTGAAAAACCCTTTTGCTTGCGGCTAAGGGGGAACTAGAGGAGGAGGTTAGTAACCCCTGAATGAGGGGCGAAGATGGAGGAGGAAGGGTCTCAGGCCTCAGACTGTGACAGTGACGAAACAGTGATTGAGGGGTCGGTGACAGAGAACGAACTGGAAGATGAGGAGCTGCCCTGGAGAAGGTGACCGCCATTAGGGCTTGCGAACGGAACCCCTGCACCTCTGTGGGTCCAGGCTTTACGCGGGTTTGAGGGTTTGAGTGGAAATGGCCGCCAACAGAACGGGCTTGTGAGTGAGATTTGAGCCTTCAGGCCTCGAAGTCCCTGGTGGTGGTTTATGGCCAGAAACAAACAAACAAACAACAAAACCCCAACAAACAAACCTGTTGCCTTGTACTGAGTCTTTGAACAAGGACCGCTTCACCCAAACTTATGTTTTGCCCTAGGAGATGGTTCACAGAATTTCTTCTAAGAACTATAACGGGGAAACGGGTTTGTATCAAGCTGGAAATGTGTTGTAAGTAAGTATGGGGCTGGACAGATGGCTCAGAACTTAAAAGCACAGACTGCAGCTCTTCCAGAGGACCCAGGTTCTGTTCTCAGCATCCATATGGTGGCTCACAACTGTCTTAAATCCAGTCCTAGGGAACCTGACTCCCTCACACAGACATACCTGCAGGCAAAATACCAATGCACATAAAAATAATATAAATAGGTGTTTCTTTTTTTTTTTTAAGAATAAAGTATTTCAGCATATCATAGCCTTTCTTGTTAGGTGCAGAATAAAAGGTCGAGAATGGGACCACTACCTTTGACAAAACTAGACTTGGAGAAACACTTGAACAGATAACTTCAGTATAATATGTCAAATGTAGGGATGTGGGGTTAGCAGCTCGGATGAACTCTGACCTCACTCAATCTAATTGTTTCAGAGTTTGCTATGGTTAACTTCTGAGTAGAAGTTTGAAGGTGGCATAAGAGTTAGCCATGTGAGGAAAAGGTATTCCTGGATAAGGAAGTGGATGGGTGTACATGTAGAGGTGGAACATTGCACTGAGTTTGGGTTATAAACCGTTAAATCAGGATTGCAAAATAGATGTGGAGTGAGAAAAGAGGGATTCTGTGAGGACATGTGATGCCACATACATCTTGTGTAAACCTTGGTAGGATGCTTATGCAGTTTTAAGTGGAAGAGTATCCTTTTCAGATTTCTGTTTACCCTGCATTCTTTAGACTAGGGCTTTACATTTTTATGAGTTTTAGAGTCACCTGGATCCTATTAAATTACGGATTCCTGTTGTAGAATATTATTTTAATATGTGTTGCATTTGTTTATGCTGTGGAACACTAGTTTAATGATGCAAAGATGTGTTGCATTCTTTTATATTGCATTTGTTTAACTCTATGAAGCCTTGTAACTTTGCCTGTTTAAAACACCTGAGTGGTTTAATAAAGAGCTGAACAGCCAATAGCAAGGCAGGAGAAAGGACAGGCAGGGCTGGCAGGCAGAGAGAATAAATAAAGAAAATCTAGGAAGAAGAGAGATCTAGGTGTAAGAGGAGGAGGACTCCAGGGGCCAGCTACACAGTCCCCCACTGAGTAATAAATAAATAATAAAAAGTATATAGGTAAAAGATAAAAGCCCAGAGGCAAAAGGTAGATGGGATAATTTAAGAAAAGCTTGCTAGAAATAAGCCAAGCTAAGACAGGGCATTCAGATGAAAGAATAAGACTTCATGTGATTTATTTGGGAGCCAAGTAGCAGGCCCCCAAAGAGCCAAAGAGAAAAGTCAGCTACAGATTCCAGTTAGGACTTGAGGTTGAGGGTTAAGAATTTTTGTTTATAATAAGTGTTCATTTAAAGCTCTTACTAATGAAGCAAGGATTCCCTTCTGCAAAGCAAGGTTGGAGAGCTTGGATTTAGGATCAGTTACAGACTAGAATAATGAGAAAGAACGCAGGAAGTAGTAGCAGGGAGGGAGGGGATAGGGAAAATTGAGAAATCTCAGCAAACATTTGGTAGGAGACAGTGATTGATGTGGTGGCACTGAGCAAAGGCTGTAAAATAATATTCAGATTGCTGCTGCTATCCCTCCCTTCTTCGTTCACCCTTCTTCTTTCAGGCCTCACTACATAGTCCAGGCTAGCCTTAAACTCACAGTAATCTTACTGGAATTATATATGTACACCCAATCACTCCCACTTAAATTTTTTAACATACAGATATCTTTTAATGAAGAACTAATGGAACAAAGCACAAGTAAATGATTATGAAATATCACTGACACGTACAGTGTAAGATAGGAAAAAAGGTGAAATCAAATAAACATCGTATGTGCCAACTGTTTTGATGCACCATTCTTAATTCAGGGAACATGACACCCTAAAGGTAGAACTTTTTCTTTTTTATATATATTTATTTATTATTTGGTGATTTTACATCATGTACCCATCAAACTCAGTTATTAGTCCTTTCAGATTCATACCCACACTTATGATCTCCCCATTTACAATAATGCCCACTCATGCTGCTCATTTACTTACTGGAGCATAATTAAACTCTCTGTGGCCAGACCCTTAAAGAAAACAAGTCTTTCCTCACCCACACTCCTGCCAGAGGCCATCAGTGCAGAAGTGACACTCACAGTTTTTAAATGCATACACAAGTAGTATTTTCTCTTGTTGGAGCACAGAGAATATTTTAATAAATGCATGGAGTTTCATAATCTGCCATCCTGGAAACTGTCTTGTATTGTTCCTTAATAGTGGTTGCATTATTGTTCTCTTAATGTGAGCTATTTTTCTCCTCTCATCTTTTTTCTTATCTTTGGTTCTCAGCAGTGTCATTGTGATATGTCTGGAGTGATATTTTCTGTTTACTTGTTTTGACTTCTCAAGGCTTCTTTAAGTTTTCTCCATCATGGGTAAAGAGTCCTTTTCTATCACAATCTAATTTCCTTTTTAAAGTTGATTATTATTGTATATGTATGTATGCAAATGATGCATGTGTGGGTACATGTGCTGCGGCAGATGTGTGCAGGTTGGAGGACAATACTTGGAATCCATTCTTTCCTTGTGTCTCTCCTTGGGTTCTGGGGATGGAGTTGAGAGTCAGCAGGCTTTTGTTGCTAAAGCTTTTCCTTGCTCAGCCATCTTGCCAGCCCCCAGTCTCTTTCACTGTCTTATTAGTATGTACTGTAGATCTTGATATATAGTTTCCCAAATCACTGAAATTCTATTTAAATTTTTTCTCCTTGAGAATCAGACTATATAGTTTTTTTATACTATTTCTTTAGGTTCATTTACATGCCTTCCGTAAAAAAAATAACAAGATGTTTCTGTGTACTATAGGCTGGCTTTGAGCTCAAGGTCGTCCAGCATTATCCTCCCTAGTGCTAAAATTATGTATAATAAATGACTTCATGTGATTTATTTGGGAGCCAAGTAGCAGGCCCCCAACGAGCCAAAGAGAAAAGTCAGCTACAGATTCTACCTTGGCCAAACTAGGCTGAAAGGTAGATGTTGATTCTGCCCCTCAGGGACATACTAGCATTATATTCATGTGGTGATAAAATAATCTGAGGGACTAGAGGAACACCTGACTCAGTCTTGATGTTGTGGGGAAGAAACTGGATCTACCAGGAGTGGAGGCTGAAGTGAGCAATATTGGAACCTTGGGTCCTTGGGACCTCTTGACCATGCTGAGGAGGAGATGGGGAAATGTGGAGAAGAGAGAGTGACTAGAGGGGGTAGGAGGGGGAAGGGACCTTGAATAAGGATATACATGGATAGAAAATAAGACTTTATTCATAATAAAAAATTAAAAAGAACTCTCACTAATGAACAATTATGATAAAAAGAGTTTACACAGGTTTCTCCCTTTAAAAAGCACCTCCTGCATAAACTGCATAAATCCACATCCACTCTCTCTGTGATATACTCTAATTTATGTCATCTTTTGACAAATAGCCAGTCTGTAAAGAAATTTTATAAGAAATCAACCTTGTTTTTCCTCAGTTAGTATAAGCAACAAGGTAAATGTTTGAAATAAAGAACATTTTAAATCTGAAAAAAAAAAAAATAACCTGAGGGAAGATTAGCGCAAAAAAGCAAAGCATAGGAGACATGGACTTAAATAGTCAAATTAAATTACCTCATGAAAGTAACCATTTTGATCAAGATCTATCCCAGAATAGAGATTCTATTACTGATGATGGTAAAATGTTGGCAAACATTGTCTTTGGACCATTATGTTGAAAGCATATTTTAATTAGATTTTTTAAACTGAATTAAAAGCTCAACATGATGTTAGTTTTTATACACATAAAATTGAATCCCTAATTGTCGTAAAATTTATTCTACTTTTAATAACCAGTGAAATTAAAAAAAAACTCCAATTAAATTTTAACCTGGAAAATTTTCTTTTAATTCAGTCTGTTAAATTTCCTCCCTTTTTAATGGCTAATACTTTTCAGTGTTTCATCTTTCTAATATTAGAAAGTTATACTTTATTATTTTTTTTTTTTAATTTTTTAAACCTTTATTTATTTGCCTTGGTGTTTGCCTGGAACTGGAACTACAGACAGTTGTTAGCTGCCATGTGGGTGCTGGGAATCGAACCCAGGTCCTCTGGAAGAGCAGCCGGTGCTCTTAACCGCTGAGCCATCTCTCCAGCCCCTATACTTTATTATTAAAATACTACATCCATGTAATATTTGTGATTTTTGGTTTTTTAAGACAGGCTTACTCTTATTCCAGGCTGGCCTAGAATTCACTGTATAGCTCAGGTTGGCTTTGAGCTCTCTGGACTCTGCCTAGGTTAGTTTCCCAGGTGCTGGGATTATAGGCATGGAACTGTACATATAGCTGTGATTTTATTAATTGAATTTTTGAAGTTTGTCATATAATTAAAAGGGATTCAATTCAATCACAGCAATAAAAGAATTCTTCATATTTCCTTCCTTGTCCCTAGAATTTTTTTTGAAATCTCTCCTTTTGTCTTCACTGGTTTGAAATGACACCTCTTTTTTAAAAAAAAAAAAGTGTGTATGTGTATGTACATGTGTGTATTGATGTGCATGCACCTATAGATACTATAGGAGGGTCTAGCCCACTGTGTGCAGCACTATTCCTTGGTATGTGCTCCTGGATGTTGTAAGAAAGCAGACAAGTCATGGACAGCAAGTCATGAACAGCAAGCAACACTTCTCCATCCATGGTCACTGCTTCTGTTCCTGCCTCCAGGTTCTTGCGTCCTGACTTTTTTTGATGATGGACTATGATGTGGCAGTATAAGATGAAATAAATCCATTCTTAGTAAAGTTGCATTTGGTTATGGTGTTTTATCACAGCAATAACTAAGACAATCAAGTGCTATTAATATCTGTCTCTTGTTGCCTTAAAGCTAACATAATGAGAAAATGTTTGTGAAATGAATATCACTGGGTGAACATTTTTCTTCTTGGATAAGTTCTATATTATAGTAAATGTTTCTGAAATAGTACTTTGAAATGTATTTACACTAGTATAAAATAATTTTAGCAATTTAAGTTATAATAAAAATGATAATTAAAATGTTACTCTATTTTGGAAATATCTAATCTGTGTTTTCTTTTTTGCATTTGAAAGATTGCTCTTGAATAGAGACACATCTTTGAAATCTGAGTTTTGTCGTTATTCTGGTGTAAGAGGAGTATGGAAAGGTGAGAAAAAAGCTTTAGATAGTGTCAATGTCCCAAGTATTACCATTCTGTTAACTTCTTGTTTTATGTTACTTTTTTCCCTGAACTTTACATAGTTTCTTACATGCATTTATAACAGATCCTAAGATCCCTCAAGATCTGTAATAGGAATAGCAATGGGAACTGTAACTTCCAAAGGCTCAGGAGGGCTCCTAGAAAGGGTTCAGAAGTATTGAGGTGGCACCTGGACAGCTCTTCTCCTTATCTTCCAATCTGTAGCTTAACTCTAAAACCTATTTTTAAAAGTACAAAATAACATTTTAAAATTTTTTCATGGTTTATTATTTATTTTTAAAACTTAGAACACAGAGTAATGAATTCCTTTATGGCCTTTTTATACATATTCATCATTATAGTTTTTATTATTGTTTCATCAATAAGGGGTGTGTGTATGTAGATATACATGTGTGGGAGTACATAGGCTTCTTTATGTGCATGTATTTAGAAGGACAACCTCATGTATCATCTCATACATACAACTTTTTCTTTTTAACTTGAAACTTACCAGGTTAGGCTACTTTGTCAATAAGAAATCCTCATGTTTAGACTTGTTTTGTGTCCCACTATGGGGCCTGTTTTAGAGAAAGTTCCATGGCCTGCTGAGATAAATGTATATTCTTTAGTTTTTAGGCATAATGTCCTGTAAATACTTGTTAGGTTCATTTGATTTATGATGTCATTTAACTACAGAGTTCTATTTGGGTTTTTTTCCCAGATGACCTGTCATTGTTGAAAGTTGAAGTATTGAAATCCACTGTCACTGTCTTGGAATCAATCTATGATCTTCAGTCTAACGGGTTTTTTTTTTTTTTTTATGAAATTGAGTTTGGAACATATATGTTTAGGATTATAATATCCGCTTGCTTTCCTTTTAGTGAATGTAGAGTGTCTCTCTTTTTTTTTTTTTTACCTAGTTTTCATTTGAAGTCTATTTTTTCAGATATATGCTTTCACTTTTTTACTTTAAGGTGGTGTCTTTCTTTAAGGTGGTGTCTTTACTTCAAGGTGGTGTCTTACTTTAAGGAGGTGTCTTTCTTAGACATGTGCCTTTCTTAGAAGCATCAAAATACAAATCCTGTTTTCTGATCCAGTTTTGTTAGTTTTTATGTGCTGGGGGATTGAGACCTTTGATATCATGGGTGTTAATGCCTGGCATTTGTTACCCTTGTTAAACCACTTTGATTCAGCGTCCTAGGATTGTTTGTTGTGTTTTTTTGAGCATGCTGTAATATCTTCAGATCTCAACATTCCTTTCTGTATCCTATGGTTGTCATAGTTTTTTTTTTTTTTAATCTGTTTTAAAATCTGGAAAGTTTTCCTTTTCCTTTGATTATAACCAGTGGTTTTTCTGGGTATGGTAGTAATATCTGTGCTCTATTGTAAATTGTAGAATATTGGTCCAATCCCTTTGGGTGATGGGCATGTCTTTTTATGTGACTTGATCTTTCTCTCTTGGTGCTTTTAATATCACTCAGTGTTTTGATATGCTGTGGGCAGTTTATTTCTTGACTCTATCCATTTAGTATTCTGTATGTTTTTTGGACTTTGATGGACATTTCTTTCTTTATATTAAGAAACTTTATGTGATTTTGTTGAGAATATTTTCTGTGCATTTGATCTGGATTCCTTATTTTGTTCTTTTTTTATTACTCATTATTTAGTCTTTCCATAATGTTCCAGACTTCCTGCTAGTTCCATTCTTGTGTGTGTGTTTGTGTGTGTGTGTGTATACACATGTGCCCATATCAATTGGAGTATAGCCTTGGGTCTCTTTCAGAAATGTCTGCATTTCAGACTGGATCTCTCATTGGCTTGGATCTTACTAGGCTAAACTGGCTGTTCAGTAAGCCCCAGAGACCATCTTGTCTCTGCCTCCCCAGTGCTAGGATTAAAAGCATGTGCCATTAAACTCAGCATTTTTACATGTGTTCTAGGGCCAGGCTCATGTCCTGGTGCTTTTAGGGTGAATAATTGCTCTCTTGCTGAGCTGAATCTCTAGCTTGCTTTTATTCTTCTATGCTTAATGTATTTAGAATATTTTGTCATATGGGGAAAAAAGGAAATCTAATCTTATTTTTTCAAGTAATAAACTAATTGTCCGAGGATGATTTAGTGAGTATTTTTATTCTGTTTAAAACACTATGGTTCTGACAAATTAACTCATGAATTGGCTTAGTTACTTGTGTGTGTGTGTATGTATGTATGTATGTATGTACGTGTGTATGTATCAGAGGACAGTTGTGAGAGCTGATTCTCTTCTATCATGTGTGTCCTAGAAATTGAACTTAGGTGGTTAGCCTTGGCAGGATGCAACTTTACCCCATGAGCCATCTTGCTGGGCCGTGGTACATTAAATTTCTATGTGCATGTATATAAATTCATTTCTGTGCCATTAGTACATTAAAAATCTTAAGATCTTAATATATTTGGAAGAAATCATATACTTACTTCTGAGACAATTTATTATTATTTAATTATTATTTAATTTTTTTATTTTATATACTAACCACAGTTTTCCCTCCCTCCCCCCCACTCCTGCTTCCCTTTCCACCCTCCATCCACTCTTCAGAGAGGTAAGGCCCCCACCATGGGGAATCCACAAAGTCTGGCACATCAAATTGAGGCAAGACCAAGTCCCTCCCCGCTGCATCAAGGCTATGCAAGGGAATGGGCTCTAAAAAGTTAGTATGTTGAATGACAAAATATGTCTTAGCTTGGGCTGCTTTAACAAAATAACAAGCACTTTATCTATTGACCAAGACATCTCCCCAGTTTTAGTGTATAAAATTTACTATATATACTCATTCCATCCCTTCATCCTGAGGCCAAGAAATATCAAGTATGGTTTTGTTCAATGAAGCATAGCTCCTAATAAAACACAATTTAAAAATATTGACACATAAAAGTCACAGTTGCCAGGCAGTAGTGGCACATACCTTTAATCCTAGCACCTAGGAGGCAAAGGCAGGTGGATCTCTGTGATTCGAGGCCAGCCTGGTCTACAGAGTGAGTTACAGGACAGCCAGATCTCTATAGTGTAGAATGAGGTTTCTGGTCTGGACTAGCTCTACAGTTTGGATCTGCCCACTGCTGATTATCTGGACCAGCAATCTCAAAGTTCCAAAGAAACACATAGATGCTTATATTAATCTCATGCTGTTTGGCCTATGGCTTAGGTATATTGCTTGCTAGCTCTTTTATCTTAATTTAACTTATTTTTATTAATCTGTCCAGCCATGTGGCCCGTGGCTCACCTGTGTTACCTTATATGTTGATTATATGGATGTTGATTAATTATATGGTGTCTGGCTTGTGTCTCTGTTGACTCCGCCCTCCATCCTCTATCTGTGCTCTGATTTCCCACCTACTTCTAAGGTGCCTGCCATAGGCCGAAACAATTACTTTATTCACAGCAGAAACAAAAACACAGAGAAACCCTGCCTTGAAAAACAAAAAGCAAAACAAAAACCAAAAAAGTCACAGTTAAGTAACTATGATATAAAATCTTTTCAACTGTGCTAGGATTTAAACCCAGGCCTCACATATGCTAAACATTCCCCCTCCCACTTAATTGATATTTTACCATATTTATAAAGTTATTGAATTCATCTAAAAGTGGAATAATAAAACTAGTTCAAGCCATTAATTAATCATATTTTATTATAGGCATGACTTCTCCTGAGATTCAACTTGGGCTCAAACTCAGAAAGGACTCACAAGAACAAAAGAATCAAAATAAGGCGATACCGACTTATAGTGAGGACCTCATATTACAGGTACATTGATGATGTTTGAACAGTAATCTATCAAAAGTTTCAACTACTATCTGGCAAATTACTAATTGTAGGGTATTTTTGTCTATTACCATTTTTGGTTCTCTTCCTTTGTTCAGTTATTATTCCTTTAAAAAGTAATCATTCAATTTCTTTGTTGCAAAATTGATGAAGGTCATTTGTTTTATGGCAGGGAATTTAATATATTTCCCTTTTTACTCAAAATTTTCTTACAATGGAAATATGGTAGTAAAAGGAACAGAGGTTAGACATAGGTTATAATAATTGTAATTTTCACTTCTATTTTGTACCAGTTCATTTTCAAGTTTGTGAAGAAAAATACCAGTCTGTGTGTACAGTATTGAAGAACTTCTGTTGTCGTCGTGTGTGTGTGTGTGTGTGTGTGTGTGTGTGTGTGTGTGTAGATAGTCTAAGAGTTATTTGCTTCTTCTTGGTGCAGAACTATTGGGGGAAGTAGAGGATAATTTAGTTAGCACTGTGGTTTGATTAAGTAAGCCAGCCTGGATACCCTACCTACAAAGTCATAAGGAATGGAAGGGAAGATACATGCATATATATGTTTGTTTTCAAGATAGGATCTTACTTTCTAGTGCAGGATTGTCTAGGACTCACTACATAGCTCAGGCTGGCCTTGAATTTGAGAGTCTTCCTGCCTCTTTTTTCTTTTTTAAGGCAAAAACAGGTCTATTAGAAAAACTTGGACAAAGCAAAGGGCTATTGTTGAGGCACAGGTAACCAACAGGATAGAAAATGAGCACTGCATGGAGGATTTCTGAAGTCTGTATAGTTGTATATTTCTCTGTTCTGCTTAGCCAGTTGTGCAGCTGTTTATGAATTGACTCAGAAGCTTAATATTATAGTAATGGCTGAGCCAGTAATTCAAGCATATTACTGTCTACCTCTTACTCTTAAATTAACCCATAATTCTTATCTTTGTTTAGCCACATGGCTTGGTGCCTTTGCTCAGTGCATCATCTCATCTTGCTTTCTCCGTGTCTGGGTGGTGTCTGCTATTCTACCTTTCCTCTTCTCAGAATTTTCTTAGTCTGGTTGCCTCACCTCTATTTCCTGCCTAGCTGCTGACCAATCATTGTTTTATTAAACCAATATGAGCAACAAATCTTTACAGTGCACAAGAGTAATATCTCATAGCAAGACTGGGTTTTTATTAAGCTCTTTTTTTTTTTCTTGAGAGTTGTGTGTGCGTCTGTGTGTGGGGTAGCTTTGAACTCCTAAAAGACAGCTCTTTTGCATGCAAGGCAGGAGTTTTTATCTTAGATGGCCAGCCTAGGACTGTCACGACACCATTTTGCTTAATGGAACTGTTAATTTTCCAAAGGTTGTTCATTGCAGGGAGCTTTTGCTTTCAAAGAACAGTGAGCCAATACAGTATAAGGTACTTCTCATTGCTTGGGCAAAATACCTAACATATGCAATTTAAGAAAGGAAGGGTTTGTTCTGCCTTACCATTAGTGAGATCCTTATGTCATAATGGGGAAGCTGCCTCTTTCTCTTAAGTACTGGATTGCAAACAAGAGCTACCATACCTGTCTGTACCTGCCTCTGTCTCTTTTCCCCCTTCTCTCTCTCTCCCCCCTTCCTCCCTCTCTTTCTCCCCCCTCTCATGTGTGTTAGAGAGAGAGAGAGAGAGAGAGAGAGAGAGAGAGAGAGAGAGAGAGAGAGATGGATGGATGCTCTTGTGTGCATGTGTGTATGTGAAGGCTAAAGGTTGACACTGGTTGTTTTGTAAGTCCTTTGCACTCTGTTTTCTGAGGTAAGGTCTTTGCTGACTCTGGAGTTAACTGATTCTGATGTACTGACTGGCCAACAAGCCTCAGGGATCTTTCTCTTTTTGCCTCCCTAGCACTGGTCTTATGAGTACAAACCACGGAGCCTGGCTCTCATGTGGATGCTGAGGCTAAAACTCAGGTCCTCACACTTGGAGAAGAAGCACTTTACTGACTGGGCTTTCTCCCTAGTCCCCATTCATATATTTTAATAGAAGAAATGACAGGAGTTACAAAGGTGACTAAGATTTATTTAATAACACAACTAGGAGGGTTTATTTCATGAATTATCATTGGTAAGAGGAGAAATTTCAATGCCAAATAATATTCCCTTCAAACTGAGATATCTATATTTGGCTTATAATAATATGTTTAAATTTTTCTTTAGAAATTTCTGAGTTAAGAGAAAAATAGTTCAACTAGCTTCTATAACTGTGATAAGTATGTATATATTAATATTTATATATGAACATAATATATATGTACATCTTTTTTCCTTGTGGTTCTGTGGATTTGAACCCTTACCCTCACTAAGTGAGTGCTTTAGCAGTAAGCTGTGTTCCTAGCCCTTAAGAAAAATTTCCTGTTTATTTTAAAAAACATTTACAATGAGATTTTGTGCCAGTCCCTCATTTGCACCTTAGAATATGGTATGGAATTTTTGATTATCATAGTATTTAAAGTAGTTTTTTTTTTTAAAAAAAAAAATAAGGATTATCAGACCTGTATTGGATAGAGCCTGGAAACGTCCAATGTTGGAGTCTCCCAAGTAATTTCCAGTGATCAACAATTGGGGCACAATTGCCTTAGATGCTTCCTAGTTAGTGAATGTGCCTTTAAGAGGTTATCATTAGATAGTAAATTAGTCATATGTTCATTAAAATTGGGATGTGAAAGATAGATGAATAATTAATACTTGTCCCTCTTTTTAAAATTTTCATTGTTAAACTAGAAACCTCTTTTAACTTTTCTTTATGACCCAGTGAAATGGATCTATTTAAACATTTATAGTAAACTTAATAAATCATTTTTAAATTGATATATTGCTACTTTCATCCAGCTTTGTTTTTGTTCTATGAAAAGCCTTTGAAATAAACTATCTGAGAGGAATTTAATGTATCATAGATAAAAATACAGAGAGAACTGAAAAGATGTTTTCTCAGAGTTATTTAAAAGAAAAATTATTTTTAGAACTTGAATCAGACTTGCAAGTAGATTACATCTAAAAAGTCAGATGCCAGGTGGCAGTTCTCCTTCTCAGAAGACTTGTCTTGGCTGTTACAGGTGAGAACAGGATGGAAAGAAGATCTGTGCTTGATGCATACCATGATAATTAAACAAAACAAAGACAGCAGGTTTTGCAGTAGTTCATTCTCATTACATTTTGCTAGGCATGTAATAATCTTGTCTAATCTTTATATTGCCATATGATAAGCACGTTATGTTAACTTTTTATCATTGTGACAAAATGTCCAAGAAAATGAAATTGAGGTATTTATTTTGGTTAACAGTTTCAGAGAATTCTGTCCAGAGTTCTGATTGCATTCCCATAGACCTGTGGTGGGCAGGACATCATGGCAGGCACAGTGGAGCTGCTTTTAATCATGGCAGCTGAGAAAGCTAGAGTAGAAGGAGTGAGGATAGGCAGACAGAACACTGGAAAAGCCAAATGCACTTTGGAAGGGGATGGACTGCTTCCTACAATAGCTACTCCTAAGTTTCCACTACTTCCCAATAGTGTTACCAGCTGGCACCAAGACTTTAACCTATAAGAGATGGAGGAGCATTCCAGGTTCAAATTATGAAACAGTTTTTACATGCCTAAGTTTTTATTTTGTTTGAAGAATTTAGTGATGTATCTAGAGAGAAAATTGGAAACAGATATATCTATTAGAGTAATTGGTCTGACAGCCAAAGTTATATGTTTGCCAGACGAGGCATTGGTATTGTCAGCTCTCCTAGCTTCTCTCTCTGCTGATTTTCAGATAATAACTGTGTCATTAATTCTTTAGGTTTCAAGCTCAACAATTTACACTGAGATTGGGATATAGTTTTTATAATTGTGGGATCCAACTCTTTATTGTAAACGATTTATCTGTTCATCCATGCATCCTTTTTCGTCTGTTTTTCTGAAGGACTCTAACTAGTTGCAGTAGGTAGCATTACTCTCACATTTTTGGGAGGTCATTTGTAAAAGATGCTTATTTGACAAGAAATGATTATTTAGTCCTGCAGTTGTTATGCCCAGAGTCCAGGCTTTCCCAAAGACCACCAAGACACTGATTGATGCAACAGCGAAAAGTGTCTTTATTGACAAGCTAGCTTGGGTCACCCCTTCCATCCAAAGCAGCAGTGGAGTAGAAGTGAACCTGAGCAGCATGAGGCAAGGGTTTTTATTGAGGAGGGGCTCTAGGGGCTTCAGAACTTCAGGGTTACAGTCCTGGGATTGGTCCAAGCTCAGGTTAGTTGTACCTGTTGTACATTCATTAGCTGCTTTGAATTCTAGGGATGTTTCAATATTTAGCAGTTGTCATTTTTCTATTATCAGCAGATCAGCATGCCTTGGGAATGTGCCCAATAGTGGAATTGCTGGATCTTTGGGTAGATTGATTCCCAGTTTTCTGAGGAACTGCCATACTGATTTCCAAAGTGATGATACAAGTTTGCATTCCCACCAGCAATGGAGGAGTGTTTCCCTTGCTCTGCACCCTCTCCAGCATAGGCATCTGTATTTTTGATCTTAGCCATTCCGACCTGTAAAGATGGTATCTCAGAGTTGTCCCTGATGCCTAAGGGTGTTTAGCAACTCTTTAAATGTCTTTCAGCCATTTGAAATTCTTCTGTTGGAAATTCTCTATTTAGCTATGAACCTCATTCTTTATATTGGATTATTTGGTTTTTTGGCCTCTAGTTTGAGTTCTTTATATATTTTAGAGATCAGTCATTTGTCCAATGTGGGTTGGTGAAGATCTTTTCCTATTCTGTAGGCTGTCATAATAATTTGTCTTATTGACCATGTTCCTTACCTTACAAGAAGCTTCTCAGTTTCAGGAGGTCCTGTTTATTAATTGTTACACTCAGTGTCTGTGCTACTGGTGTTATATTCAGGAAGTAGTCTCTTGTGCCAGTGTGTTCAAAGGTATTTCCCACTTTTATTTTGTCAGGTTCAGTATAACTGGGTTTATGTTGAGATCTTTGATCCACTTGGACTTGAGTTTTTTGCAGAGTGATATGGATCTATTTGCAATCTTCTACACACTACCATCTAGTTATGCCAATACCATTTGTTGAAGATGCTATCTTTTTTTCATTGTATAATTTTGGTCTCTTTGTCAAAAATCAGATGTTTATAGGTATTATTGTTCAAGTCTTTGATTTGGTTCTATTGATCCACAAGTCTGTTTGTATCCCAGTACCAAGCTGTCTTTTTATTACTGTAGCTCTATAGTATAGCTTGAAGTCAGGGATGGTAATGCCTCCCGAAGTTCTATTATTGGACAGGATTGTTTTGACAATCCTGGGTTTTTTTTTTTTTTTTGCGTGTGTGTTATTTGAAGTTGAATATTGTTCTTTCGCGATCAGTGAAGAATTGTGTTGGGATTTTGATAAGGATTGCATTGAATCAGTAGATTGCTTCTGGTAAGATTGCCATTTTTGCTATGTTGATTCTACCTATCTAAGACCATGGGAGATCTTTTCATTTTCTGATGTCTTCTTCAGTTTCTTTTTTAAGCGAATTAAAGTTCTTGTTATACAGGTCTTTCACTTCTTTGGTTAGAGTTACCCTGAGATATTTAATGCTATTTGCAGCTATTAGAAAGGGTGATGTTTTCCTGATTTCTTTTTCAGCCCTTTTATCATTTGTGTATAGGAGGGCTATTGATTTTTTTTTTTAGCTACTCTTGTATCCTGCTACGTCCCTGAAGGTGTTATCAGCTGCAGGAGTTTCCTGGTGAAATTTTGGGGGTCACTTATGTATGCTATTATATCATCTATAAATAGAAATAATTTGACTCCTTTCTAATTTGTATTCCTCTGGCCTCCTTTTGTTGTCTTATTGCTCTGGCTTGTAGAACTATATTGAGTAAATATGGGGATAATGGACAGCCTTGTCTTATTCCTGATTTTAGTGGGATTGTGTTGAGTTTCTTTCCATTTAATTTGATGTTGGCTGTTGGCTTGCTGTATCTTGCCTTTATTGTGGTTAGATATTTTCCCTGTATCCCTGGCCTCTCCAGGACTTTTATTGTGAAGAAGTGTTGGATTTTGTCAAAGGCTTTTTCAGCTTCTAATGTGATGATTATGTGTTTTTTTTTTCTTTCAGGTTGTTTATATGATGGATGACACTATACATTTGCGTGTGTGCGCTTATACACACACACACACACAAATATGTTGAACCATCCCTGCATCTTTGAGATGAAGTCTACTTGATCGTGGTTGATGATTTTATTTTGATTTGTTCTTGAATTCTGTTTGCCAGTATTTTATTGAGTATTTTTACATCATTGTTTATGAGGGAGGTTTGTCTGTAATTCTCTTTCTTTGTTGCATCTTTGTGTGGCTTGGGTATCAGGATGACTGTAGCCTCTTAAAAAGAGTTTGGCAATGTTCCTTCTGTTTCTATTGTGTGTAACAATTTGAGGAGTATTGATACTAGTTCTTCTTTGAAAATCTGGTAGAATTCTGTGCTGAAACCATCTAGCCCCTGGCCCTCTTTTGCTTGTGAGACTTTTAATAACTGCTTCTATTTCCTTGGGGGATTATAGGTCTATATAGATCATTTATCTGGTCTTGATTTAATTTTGGTAAATTGTACATGTCCATTTAGTAATGTTTCCTTTACATATGTGGGTGCCCTTGTATTGGGGTCATAAGTTTTCATGATTGAGACTTCATATTAATGGATTTTTTCCTGAGATGAATCAGTAGTGCTTTTCTTGATCTCTTTTGTTTGATTTTAGTTTGGAGTTTATTTTGTTAGATATTAGGATAGCTACACCAGCATCTTTCTTAAGTCAATTTGATTGGAAAGTCTTTTCCCAACTCTTTACTCTGAGCCAGTGTCTGTCTTTGAAGTTGAGGTGTGTTTCTTGTATACAGCAGAAGGATGGATTCTGTTTTTGTATCCATTGTGTTAACCTGTGTCTTTTCGTAGGTGAATTGAGTCTATTGATATCAAGGGATATTAGTGACCAGTGGTTGTTAATTCCTATTGTTTTTGGTTGTAGTGTGTTTGGGATTTCCGTCTGTGGGATTATTTATAGTTTGTGGCTTTGTGGATGTGTCTAGTTTACATAGGTTGGTATTTTCCTTCTAGTGCTTTCTGTAGGGCTGAATTTGTGGATAGGTATTATTTAAATGTGGTTTTGACATGAAATATCTTGTTTACTCCATCTATGGTGATTGAGAGTTTTGCTGGGTATAGTAGTCTGGGCTGGCAGCCATGCTCTTTTAATGTCTGTATAACTTCTGACCAGGACCTTCTGGACTTTATTGTTTTTACTGGGTAGTCAGCTACTTTTCCTTTGTAGCTCTTAATATGCTTTCTTTATTGTGTAGGTTTAGAGGCTTGACTATTATGTGGAGAGCAGACTTTTGGTTGGGTCTAGTCTTTTTGGTGTTCTGTAAGCTTCTTGTATCTTTATAGGCATTTTTTTCTTTAGATTGGGAAAGTTGTCTTCTTTTTTGTTGAATATATATTCTGTGCCTTTGAGCTTGTATTCTTCTCCTTCTATTCCTGTTATTCTTAGATTTGGTCTTTTCATAGTGTCCCAGACTCCTGAACATTTTTTGTTAATGACTTTTTTGGCTTTAGTGTTTTCCTTGATGTATCTATTTTCACTATCAAATCTTCCTCAACAGAGACTTCCTCTTCCATCTCTTGCATTTTGTTGGTTATGCTTGTATCTGTAGTTCCTGGTTTTTTTTCATATTTCTCATTTTCAGCATTCCCTTCATTTGTGTCTTCTTTATTGCTTCTATCTCAATTTTTAAACTGTGAACTGTTTTTATGACCTGATTGTTTTGTTTTGTTTTAATTTATAGGATTTGTTGATCTCTTCGAGTGTTTTGGTTTTTCCTTGATTTCTTTAGGGGAATTTTTTATTTCCTCTTTTAAGGCTTCTATTATCTTCAGAAAGGTGTTTTAAAGGTCCTTTTTTTGTTTCTTCTACATTGGCATATTAAGATATGAGTGTTGTGGATTCTGGTGGTGCCATATTCTTTATGTTGTATATGTATTCTTGCACTGGTGTCTGCCATTGCTTCCTCAGATTGATGCAGGATTTGTCTGTATCTCAGGGAGATGATCTTTATGCACTCTGCTCTGCCTGTGTCTCCAGAATGTCCAATTTGGGCTGTTGGTTCACTTGGAGGTAGCATATTCTGTGTCACAATGAGCTGTTCTTGGTGCAATAGGAGCTGGCTGATTCTGTGTCTCAGGGATCCAATCTTTGTCTAATATGGAGCTCTTGATCCAGGAGGAGCTCTTGATTCAATAGGGGTTCTTGATCTAATAGGTGCTGATGAACTGTGGTCTCAGGTAGCCGCTGAAGTTACAGGGTAATGGGATGGATTGGGGGTTGGGGCAGAATTTGAAGACGGGGGTTATCTGACAAACTGGGGTTTCAATCAGTGGGGGAATTCTGGCCCGTTGGGGTTTCCTTGCTGGCCTGGAATTAGGAGAGCAATGGGTGGGAGTGGTGTAGTATTCTAAGTATTGTGCCCTGAGGCCTAGGTCATGAAGTCTAGCTCAAGGAGTGAAGTGTCACTTACCTCTTGATCCAGTCGGTGCTGGCCAACTGTGGTACTCAGGTAGCTGCTACAGTTGCCAGGTGATGGGACCTATTTGAGGCTGTGGCAGGATTTGAAGAGGAGAGTGTCCTACCATCTGGGATGCTAATAGTTTCTTTCTGGTTAAGGAGCTTTAAGTTCAATTAGAGAGCTGTTGGTTACCACCAAGATTTAAGTGCCACTGTTACCCCCTAGAGGCTGTCTGTCCTACCATGCTGATTGTCCTAAGCATTGCACTAGGTAGGACTGTTGGTTGCTTCTCTCCCTTGGAAGTTTCCATTGTCTTTGCTGATGTTACAGTGGAAGCTTGCCCTCAGGGAAGAGGCTCTCAGGTGAGATCCAGCTTAGATCCTAAAGGTCAGCAATAGGGACTTCCTTTAACCCTTTGGAGGCATCCAAGGGCTGTAGCAGTAGCTTCTATTATTTTGAAAGCCCTTTGAACTAACTCCCTTGATCAACAACTTCAAAGAAGATTTCTTGTGCCTGGTATTGGAGTTTTTGTTAGATAGTCCATGGCTATTAGCCCTCGTGGCATAACTTCATTTAAGGTACATGTGCATGTACACACACACACACACACACACACACACACACACACACACACACACAAAATGAACATTAATTGGAAAAGATGGAGGCTCTCAGATACCATGATTTGTGTAATTGTGTTTGTGTGCTTTTTTAAAGCAATAGGATTATATTAGAGCTATTGTTAAAATGTTTGTTCATTAAGGCAGCTGGCTTTATTTTCAGGAAGCTGTATGTATAGATCATAGAAACAGAGAAAGGACTCTCAGAGAAATATTTTTTTCTAAATATTTTTGATGCTGACAACATTTAAAGCAAGGTTCTTTTTAAAGTGAGTAGGGCAAATATACTGTGAAATCTTAAACTGAGAAATTCTATCAATGAATCTTATTTTTTTTAAATAGGATACATTAGCTTCAGTTTTTCTGGTCTGATATGAGATTTAACAGAGTCAGCTAATCATTTAATGTACAGAAGTAGCCTTATTTGTTTATTTATTTGCTTTAAGGAAGAGTAATTAGGACTCAGAATCTAACAAAAATTGCTCCTCATAATCTTCGTGGATCAATGAAGGGGAGGAAAATGTGTAATGAAATTCCCTTTCTCTTTGCTTATGTACCTTATGTTATTGTTTAGATGTCCTCCCACCGTCTCACTTATTTGAATATTTGATCCCCAGCAGATGGCACTATTTTGGGAGCTTGTGGAACTTTTTAGGAAGTAAAGCCTACTGAGTCCGAGGGTAGGAAATTCATGCCCAGCATTCTTTCCTCATCTAAATGTAAGCAGTCTGTGTCACAAGTACCAGCCACTATGACTTTCCAGCATAGTTCACTACATCTTCTGAACTGTAAACCAAAGTAAATATCAGGTAGTTTGTCATAGTAATGAAAAAAAATATAATACAAAGTATTATGACATTGGCCTTAGCAGTGTTTTTTTTTTTTTTTCAATAACACTCCCCAAGTATAGACAAGAAGAAGACTGATAAGTTAGATGTCACGAAAATTAAAAGCTGTTGCTCATAAAAGGTACTTTAACAGAGTAAGAAAGTAGTTTATGGAATGGGAGAAAGTATTTGCAAATCTTGTGATATGAAATTGTTAATCCCACTAATCGAGAATAAGATCACTACCACAGTTTAAAGTCATATTTGAAGCAAGGTTTACTTAAATACTGGCCAGGTGGATGGGCTCAGGCCAGGTTCCTGGGAAATGGCCCAGAATCACAGTTTGTAGCAGCTTAAGAAGGAAAACCCATTCATTGCATTTTCCATCAGGTCCAATCAAGGGTAAAACATCCATTTTGAGGGCCTTTCATCCTATAAATGGCCACCCACATGTGGCCAAGCACTCTGGTGCAAATGGGTCAAACAAACATGTGATTTGTTATCTTTCATAAACAGTAGCCTCCAGCATTTCAGGAACTATCTTTCCTTGGGCAAGGGGCTTTCAGGTCAGAGGCATTTTTGTTTTATGGATCTGTTAGGCGTAGTAATTAAAATTTAAAATAACTTTGGCTCTCACAATATTAATATTCACAATATATAAAAAATTCTTGCAATGTAACAAAACCAACTCAATTAGAAAAGTAGACGTAAAGCTAAAATCAATCAAAAGAGACCAGGATGGACATTACTTATTCATCTCAGGAAAAATTGACCAAGATGGGATTTCAATCCTGAATATTTATGCTCCTAATATAAGGGTACCTGTATATGTAAAAGAAAAACTACTAAAGCT
This sequence comes from Sigmodon hispidus, assembly GCA_004025045.1. NCBI lineage: Eukaryota > Metazoa > Chordata > Mammalia > Rodentia > Cricetidae > Sigmodon > Sigmodon hispidus. The sequence continues at coordinate 133,370 of PVIH01003580.1, forward strand.
CAAATCCCACATCAATTCTCACACCCTAATAGTGGAAAACTTAATTACCCCACTTTCACACTTGGATAGGCCATCCAGACAGAGACTCAACAAAGAAATAAGGAGTCTAACAGAGGTTATGATGCAAATGGATTTAATAGATATTACAGAAGCTTCCACCCAAATACAAAGGAATATACATATTTCTCAGCCCTCATGGAATTTTCTCCAAAATTGACCACATAATTGGTCATAAAGCAAATATCAACAGATACAAAAAAGTGGAAATAATCCCTTGTATCATATCAGACCACCAGGGCCTAAAGTTAGAGTTTAACATCAAAAATCATAGAAAGCCTACCAATTCATAGAAACTAAACATCACTCAACTGAACCACCTCTGGGTCAAGGAAGAAATTAAGAAAGAATTCAAAGTCTTTCTAGAATTGAACGAAAATGAATCCACAATGTACCCAAACTTGTGGGACACAATGAAAGCTGTCTTAGGAGGAAAATTCATAGCACTAGATGCCTATATGAAAAACCTAGAGAAATCCCACACTAGAGAACTAAGCTGAAAGCCTTAGAACAATTAGAAGCAAACTCACCTAGAAGGAGTAGACGGCAGGAAATAATCAAACTTAGAGCTGTAATCAATACAATTGAAACAAAAAGAACAATACAAAGAATCAATGAATCAAAGAGTTGGTTCTTTGAGAAAGTCAACAAGGTAGATAAGCCCTTATCCTAACTAATCAAAAAGCAGAGAGAGAGTGTCCAAATCAACAAAATCAGAAATGAAAAGGGGGGAGTTCATCTAGCTATGCAGTGCATTTCTGTGACAGGTTCCTGTCTCAGCGTTGCCATGATGCCCAAGAGGAAGGTTACCGTGGATGGAGCGGCGAAGGTGGAGCCCAAAAGATGCTCTGCCAGGCTGTCGGCCAAGCCCGCCCCAGCCAAGGTGGACGCGAAGCCAAAAAAGGCCCCCACGGGAAAGGATAAATCTGCAGACAAAAAAGTGCAGACAAAAGGGAAGAGAGGAGCAAAGGGCAAACAGGCTGAAGTGGCTGACTAGCAGACTACAGATGTGCCCACAGAAAATGAGAGGCTGAAAACCAGAGTACAGCCTCTGAAGTAGAAGATAAGAAACCAAGTCCGACTAACCATCCATCATGTCAGTATCCCCGCCTCCCTTATTGTACAATCCAGAGGAATATTTTTATCAACTATTTTGTAAATGCAAATGTTTTAGTAGCTCTAGAAACATTTTTAAAAGGTGGGTAAGTCCTACCTCATCCCATTTTTAAAGTGTAAATGATTTTTTAAGAGGTTAAGTCACTTGCTGGTTGTTTATTTTTTGGTACAACCAGAAAATTGCAGGATACTGAATCAGGAGAGGCTGCGACTGTTTTGAGGGTCACCATAACATTCCATAGAGGGGGCTAGTTTTATATCCTACAACACAAAGCATGCTAAATGGTAATTTGGAGTCTCGGTCATGCATTTATGTCTGGAGTATTTTCAGTTAATATCTAGTCTTGTGTTTCTAGTAGAACTGTTTCCAAAAGAACCACTCCTCGGCCCTTGCCCTGTCAGGTGTCTCTGGTCATGGTGGTTCATTTTCCTAACAATTGTGATAATGTGCTGTGAAAGATTGGAATTTTGAGTATGTACTATATGTGGCATAAAATTGTGAGTCAGTGGAATTGAGAATTGTGAGCATTTCATTATTATGTGAAGTCTTAGGGAAAACTTGGCCAAGTTTAAGGGTGGAATATCACTGGAATAAGTTTAAAGAGAAACAACATGTGTCTCGGGTATGTGAACACAATATATGACTCATCAGAGTTTGAATACGTGTATTAAGAATTGAAATGTCTGTGTACTCTGCTCCTTAACCAATAAAATCTCAGTTGTGGAAAAGTTTTTAAAAAAAAAAAAAGAAATCAAAAGGGAGACATAACAACAAACCCCCAGGAAATCCAGAGAATTATCAGATCATACTTTGGAAATCTATACTTCATAAAAATGGAAAACCTAGAAGAAATGGACAGCTTTCTGGACAGGTACCATTTACCAAAACAAGATCAGATTAAATACCTAAACAGACCTATAACCCTAAAGTAAATTGAAGCTGTCATTAAAAGCCTCTGAAGTAAAAAAATCCCAGGTCCAGATGGCTTCAGTGCCGAATTCTACCAGACATTCAAAGATGAGCTATTACCAATACTCCTCAAACTGTTTCACAGTAGAAACTGAAGGGATATTGCCAAACTCTTTTTATGAGGCCACAATTACCCTAACACCCAAGACACTCAAAGACACAACAGAGAAGGAGAATTACAGACCAATTTCCCTCATGAATATTGATGCTAAAATTCTCAACAAAATTCTGGCAAACCGTATACAACAACATATAAAAAATATTATTCACCATGATCAAGTAGGCTTCATCCCAAAAATGTAGGGATGGTTCAACATATGAAAAACCGTAAATGTCATCATATAAACAAACTGAAGGAAAAAAAAAACCCCACATGATCATGTCCTTAGATGCTGAAAAAGCCTTTGACAAAATACAACACTTCTTTATGATAAAAGTCCTGGAGAGATCAGGAATATAGGGAAAATCTAAATATAATAAAGGCAGTTTACAAGAAGCTGACAGCCAACATCAAACTAAATGGAGAAAAACTCAAAAATCCCACTAAAATCAGGAACTGGACAAGGATGTCCTCTCTCCCCTTATCTATTCAATATAGTTCTTGAAGTTTTAGCTAAAACAATAAGAGATCAAAAAGAGATTAAGAGGATACAAATTGGAAAAGAAGAAGTGAAGCTATCTCTATTTGTAGATGATATGATTGTATACATAAGTGGCCCACAAAATTCTACCAGGGAACTTCTACATCTGATAACCACCCTCAGCAATGTAGCAGGATACAAGGTTAACTCAAAGAAATCAGTAGCCCTCCTATACACTAAAGATAAAAGGGCTGAAAAAGAAATAAGGGAAACATCATCTTTCATAATAGATACAAATAGCGTTAAATACCTTGGTGTAACTATAACCAAAGAAGTAACAGGTCTGTTTGACAAAACTTTAAATCTCTGAAGAAAGAAATTGAAGGGTATTATACAGCAGTAAGAAAAATTGACATCCTAAAATTTGCAGGCAAATGGATGGATTTAGATAATATCCTCCTGAGCGAGATGTCACAAACACAGAAAGAGAAGCAGAGAATGTACTCATTTATTAGTGGACTTTAAAAAAAAAAAAAGAATAATGGGTTAAGATGCAAGAGATAGCTTGAGCCATAGACCAATCAGCATGTAATTAATATCAGTGTCTGAGTCATTTTGTGGGGCTAAGCAACTGCAGGCAAATCCAGACCTTGGTGATAGTCTTGGATAGAAACTAATAATACACCAAAAGCTCTAATAATGACCTGTTTCATAATATTTGCCCACTGCTGTAATAGTGACAATGCTATGAGAGCAACTAATCAATGCTTGATTGGATTTGAGGCATGATCCATGATGTGAAAACCATACATAGCATCATAAATAAGATCAAGAACCAGAAAGTAGATAAGATCATGGGTTTTAATTGAAAATATACCACTACATTTTGCTAAATGAACATAGATATAAAATGACCCCTAATTACATGTTGCTATATTTATAACTCCATGTATTTAATAATTCTCATCAAAGGAGCTTCTTGCAATAGATGTCCATGATCACAGAAATCAACACATTGTTCAACATGGAAAAAAAAAAGACAATTCTACATATATTCTCAAGACATAGACTGCTTTGTCAAATAGAAAGATGAAATTTTTTAAGAGCCAGAGATGGTTAACTTTAAGGAAAATGCTTTATAAGTACAATAAGCCAGATTCACATATGAACTGACAGAAATTATAAAGGCTTGAACAAGCTACATATATCCTCAAAAACTTCAAAATCCATGAATGAGTAAGAGAAGATGTACAGAATATCAAACCTTCAGTGAAGGATTTATTGGTATCTG
>PVIH01003580.1:137484-157901 GCA_004025045.1 Sigmodon hispidus
GAGAGAGAGAGAGAGAGAGAGAGAGAGAGAGAGAGAGAGAGAGAGAGAGAGAGAGAGAGAGAGAATGAAATTGAGTAGACAGTGAGATGGGGGTTTAACTGAAAAGACTCGAGAGAAATGTGTATGATCAGAATATATTGGATAAAATTCTCCAAAACTAAATAAAAGCTTTATTTAAATTACAAGAACAAAACAAAACAACAACAAAAAAAGAAAGTAAATAAGAAAATGTCCAGACGTAGTGGCACAGCCCTATAATACCTTATACTCAGGACAGTGAGACTACAAGATTCTAAGTTCAAGGACTTTTGGGGCTATAGTGACTTCAAGGCCATACTGTAAAACTGTCTGAAGATAAAAGGATTAAAATGAGGGCTGAGGTAACTTACAGCTTAGTAGTAGAGTGCTTGCCTAGAATGAGTGTGGTGCTGGATTCAGTCCCCAGTACAGTAAAGAACAAGGAAGGAGAATGGCAAAGAATTGCAATAGATATTTTACACAAAAAGATATTCAAATGACTGATAAGCACAAGAAACAATGCAAACTAAATCTCCCTGAGGGACTTTTTCACACTCATTAAGATGACTATCCCAGGAAGAAAACAACAGAAAGTAAAGGTTAGCAAGGATGCCCTACAATTGGAACCTTGTGCTTTGCAAATATGAGTGTAAAATGGTACATTGTATGTATGGTGATTCTTTCCAAAATTAAGCAATAGAAAGTATTATGACTTAGCAGTTCTGCTTCTGAATTTATACCTGAAAAAAAGAGAAAATAAGTACTTAAAGAAAATTTTTATACTCTTCACAGAATTATTCTATAGCAGTATTCATTATTCACAATAGCCAGAAATGGTAAAAGCAATACAAGTGTTCATAAAAGATGAGTGGATAAGTAATACGTGGTGTATAAGCAATGCAAGTTACTCAGCCTTAAACAAGAAGCAAATACTGATACATACTACAGCATGGATCAGCCTTGTATCATGTCAAATATGCTAGGCACAAAATAACAAATACTGTATGGTTCCTACTCCTATGATATTTTAGAGGAGTAAACGTCATAGAGACAGAAAGTTGTTTGGATGAGGGTAGAAGGAAGTGAGGAATTTGTGTTACAAGACATGGACATTGAGGTGTGGAGTTTCAGATGAGAAAGTTCTGGAAATGCCTGGTGGTAATGGTAAGTTACCTAATGCTCCAGAATTATGCACTTAAAAATAGTTAAGATGGTACATGTTATGTATATTTTTTCACAATAAAAAATCTCACAAAGCCTAAGCCTGTCCCAAAGAGCTATAGGCATGTAGCATCTGATGAATGAGAATGAGAGGGATAGTCCTCTCTGGGGAAGAGCACATTAATTGGTTGTTTAGTACCAAATTGTGGCATTATACAGACTGAGCATGTTATATTTATGTCTTTAGGAATCCAGACATACACACATGCATCATGCAAGTAACAATAACTAATGAAAAAGAGACCATCAATTTAAAAGAGCAAAGAGGGGTATAAGGGAGAGTTTAAAGGGAAGAAAAACAAGGGGAAAATGATATAACTATATTATAATTTCAAAAAAGAATTAAAAGCTAATAAACACTAATATTGAATTCTCTGGAGTGTGAGCTTTTGGTTTGTTTCATTAGTATTTTGTCTTAGTTTGGAAAAAAATCCTACTCTTTTTTTCCCCCTTAGGGTCTTCAAGATGAAGCAATAGAAAAGCAAGTTCTGTTACAGTTAAGTATAATGATTTGTGGCCTTGTTATTAAATTATAGGGTATTTATTTTGTTACCATTTGCTGAGTTGAGTCTGTGTTTTTATAAGATTTAAGATTATATATTCTGGAATGCTAATGGGGTAAATATAGATTGTTTATAAGCATTCGAGATAAATTTAATTTTATATTGAAAACTTGAATTAAAGTAACTTTTTCTATCTGCTAATCTTATTTTAAAAGTGAAATTATAGTGTAGCATAAAGGAAGAGCTTGTAGAGTCTTTGGTGTAATGAAACTTTATATTCTCCCAATTCTTCCTTCAAAATAAAGCTTGTAGATTCCCTGCTAGTTCCTGAGAGTGGGTTGGGAAGGGGGAAGTGTGGGGAGTCATTGTGGAGCAGGATATGTTGTGCATGTGGAGCAGGATGTGTTGTGCATGTGGGGCTGCAATTCAGGGTCAGCATTTATTATGAAAAGTAAACCAAGGGTACACATTATACCATGAGACTAGGGACAAAGACCAGCTTTCTCTCTGGAATGGTCTGGCCCTCTGTAGAGGATGGCAAGTTGCAATTAGGATGACTAGTTCTGTTGGGCCTCACCCTTTGCTGCAGTCCTGCTGGCTGAGGTGACCTTGTCTCTACTCCAGAGTTGCCCTTAGCAGCCTGGGGACTTGGCGCAATAGTGCAGGTCCTCCACCAGGGAAACTTGTGGTTCTGGTTATTGCTTTTTTCTACCTGAAGCTAAGGAGGAGTTTTGTTTCCATGCTAGCTAGCTCTGGAGTCTCAGGTTCTAAACAGCTGATGTTACTTGGAAACTTAACAATGAGCTTGAGGATCAGAAACTAGATTTAATGGAAGAAAAATCCAGTAGTCTAGCCACATGAGACAAACAAAGCAAAAAAACTTCATGTCAAAATATGTACCAACTAGAAACAGTGAAAACATAAAGGTACTTGAATAAAACATGAAAGTGTATGTAGTGTTAAAAGTTCAGTGTTTTCTAAAGGAGCCATACTTACAAAATTTTATGTGAAATCACTTTAAACACACTGCAGATCCTTTTATAACATTTTAAGCTATTATGCAGATTTAAACCAGTTGTACAACCTTATTGTTATACTGCCTGGAAGACTTGGTGGTTTAAGGGGAGGTTTGGCTAGTGTTGCTGGGGCTGGGGTCTGAGGGGACTAGAGTTCTTTGGGGATAATGGAGGGTTTGCAGGTTGGGTGGTAGTTGCTTTGGAGGCAGAGCATCATCAACCTCTGTTAATTGGGGTATATGTACGAAGTGTTTCTGATGGTTGGAGATCAGGATCCCAGGGAGAGGCAGAGGGTGTGTGTGTGTGTGTGTGTGTGTGTGTGTGTGTGTGTGTGTGTGTGTACCTACAAGAATGTGTGCACATGTGTGCCATAGGCATATTTCATTATGCAGTGCAGCTTCTACTTTTGCAGTCCTTTTGAGTTTTCCTTTTCTTATGGTGGCCAGCACTCCCTCCACATTTTCTGTACAGTTGCAGCCAATCCCATCAGTGTTTGGCTTCCCCAGATATCTAGTCAACTTTTTACCACATCCAAGGCTTCCATTACGTCATGTCTAGCCTCTTCTGTGCTGGGTGAAGGAGAAGGGAATTTAGTAAGCCCTTGTGATAGCAGTGCATCTGCCTGGGTATCATCCCTTTCCTTTGTCTTTGAGAATGGCAGTCACAATGCAGCTGCCAGCCAGAACCCTGCTTTGGAGGAAATGCTAGGTATCCTTTTCCTCACTTCCCAGTAGGCTCCTGCAGCTCCACAGCTCAGATCTAGGACTGCTTTTTCATGCCTGCCCCTGGCAGAGCCTTCCCTTGGGATTGGGGATCATTATGTTAGCATAATAGGAATTATGCAATTCTCTTCCTGCCAAGATTCTTATCTGTCCTTCCCAAATGTGCAGATCTGTTCATTCCACTTCCATTGCCTAGGTGAGGACCACACCCCTGCATTCTGCTTTCCTTGGGGCAGCCTCCCGAATCTCTGGACATTCAGCACATCTGCCCTCTTTAAATCCCTTAAAGGATTTTGTACCTATAAACCATGTTCCCTCCCAACCTAGGTCCCTTACATTGCTCTGTTTGTTCCTGGAATGTACTCTGGGTTCCTCTCATGCTGTGAGAAGGCATGTAAATCAAAGACTCAGAATAAACATCCTATAGGGAGGGGGCCCTGGGGCCCTCACAAAGATACTATGTCAAGTAGGCCCACTTATTTCTCAGTTGCTCTTTGGTACAATATTCTGTTTGCTTAGTAGCCCTTACATAATATGAATTTTTCTACATTTTATCAGTATCTTAGTATGTATGTAAGCTTGTTGAAGACTGGACAGAATCTTGTGTCCTGTGGCATTTCAGTACCTCATACATAGTGAGCTCTCAGAGACTGGCTCAGAGAAAGTGTAGATTTCTTAGCTTTCCAGCATTTGAGGGCAGGCTCTTGCTCTTACTTATCACAGTAACCAACTCTGGCTTGTACCACATGCAGTTAAGTACCCCATACATGAGTGGAATTGAAATCACTGAGTAGAATTCTGGGTTAACCCCACCATCTTTGTGTAACCGTATTTTTTCCCAGTGCATAACTGAGAATGAGAGAAGATGGTGTAGTTCATTAGAGGGGGGCATTCCCTGTGAGAGGTTAGACCCCACAGAATGAAGGAGAAAATGGCCAGGCAGGGAAGGAAACAGGCAGAGAGGATTCCTCCGATGCCTGTTCCTGAGAAAGGCAGTGGCTAGACAAGCCATCTGTACTACTTAGCCTCCACATTAAACTTGGAATTCAAACCATTTTTTCCTTTTTCTATGCTCTTAAGATTAGAATTTCTGTGTTTTTTTTTTTGAAATTCAACATTATAGTGTTAGAAAGTTAAGAAATATAAGTATTGAATGATGCATTTAAAAGTTTATTTTTTAAAGATATTATAGGTGCTAATATTGGATTTCACCTTTCAGATTAGCTTATTCCTGGGCCTTGTTATTTAGTAAACTCCATAGATTTCTATAATAACTGAATTGTATAAGCTTCATTTGTTACTTTAAAGCCTATACTAGTTTCTCTGCCTTTTAAGATTATTGTAAAAACTGCTGAAATATTTACACAACAGTAAAGTTTTCTTAAATAAAAGAGAATCTTACTACTTTTAAAAGTAGTTTAAAAAACAATTCTTTCACAACTAAGATTTAATTGGTTGAGGAGCAGAGTACAAAGACATTTCAGTTCTAACACATGTACCCAAACTCTGAATAGTCATACATTGTATTTACAATGTACCCAAAAGAGCCACGTGTTGTTTATCTTTGAACCCTAAAAGAGTAAAGAACAAAAACAGACAACATGGCTGCTGAAGTCACATTATTTAGAGCCATTTTTCTTTGACCTTGCCACCCTTATTTGGTCACTTTCAAACCTAAATACAGCTAAGATTATTCATATACCTGAATTTAGCCTTTTTAGCACTCTCCAATTTTGGATTTATTTTAACAAATTGATAGTAATTACAAAAAAATAGAATTGTGTAACCAATTAATTGTGTTTTTCCATTTAAAAGTTTGTTTTTTATTAATTAGTTCATTTAATTTTTTAGAACTAGAAAAAAATTTCCAGCATTATCTGTGTCATTTTCTCACCCTGAAGTTTCATGGAGCCACCGAAAGACTGAAGGTATGCTTTCATAAGCATCTTGCATGAGAGAATCTTTCATGAAGAGTAGGAGGTCACATTAGATATGGATTTATTTACAGCTAGGCTGCTGGTGTGACATGCACTTTAAGTCTGAAGTTAAGTTGTTGCTGACCTTTAATTGTGATTAAACTACCCATTGGAGGAACAGGACAGCTACAGTCAGTGTCTGTTGTTATAAATGTCTACTTCTCACTTCTGATTTTGAGAGTTTATATTTGAGAACAGTAATTGCTTTATGACCTTATTAAACTGTATGTAAACCTCACAAAGACTCATCTCCCATTTTTCCGTTTGATACTGAGGTATCTTGTTAGTGCCTTCCTCAGAGTGGATATTCTGCCTACTGTTTCACAGTGTAGTAAATATGCATACTTTGTGTTATAAGAAATGGGCACAGAGACATGATTTAAAAAATTGTTAAAGTTTATAAACTACTTTAGATTACTGTTTTTGCTATTGCCTATACACACATGTACTTCTAGTACCTAGTTTTAAATCTATGTTATTTTTCATTTTTCTAATTTATTGAATGATATATGAATACTGTAGGTGTATGAATTCTAAATAAAGGAGTCCTGATCTTGAAGGATGAAGATAACAAGATATATCTGAAATGTGTCATTGTTGGAAAGCAAGGGCCTTTTTAAGATGTCTGTGGACAGTCCGAAAGAATAAAAGCTTAATCTGTTCTTGCTTCTACTGGTCAAGCTGTGGCCATTTAAATTCAGGGGGGAAAGCCCAGTGATTTTTTTTTCAGTGCCTGGAAGTATATTTTCTAAAAAGTCCATAATAACACTTAAAAGATGTTAAGTGTATTAGACTTGACCCCAGAGGCTTTGGCCTTATCAGTGTTGTAGAACAGTGATTCTCAACCTAGGGATCAAGTGACCCTTTCACAGGACTTGCATATCAGAAGTCCTACATTCAGATATTTATATTACAATTTGTAACAGTAGCAAAATTACAGCTATGAAACAGCAACAAAACAATTTTATGGTTAGGGATCACCACAACATTTAAGGGTTGCATCATTAGGAAGGCTGAGAACTATAGTTGTAGACCTTCATAGCCTATTTTATCATCCACAATGAACACAAAGTGTGCTATTTCTATCTGCATGGCAGAATCAGTGATCAGGAAAAACTTGATTGCTTAATAACCAAGCTTATTTTCTCTGGGAGTGCAGTTCTGAGGAAGTTCAGGGTTCTTATCTTGTAAGCCCCTGGAGGCACAAGTGGCCGGGCCCTGACCCCAGACTACTCTAAGGGCTATAAAGGTCATTTCTAGCACCTTGAGACACAGGTGGCCAAGTTCCACCCCACAGGGAAAAAAAAGTCCAAGGTTAGGTCGCAAAATTCCAGTGATCCCTGAGTTTGTTCTAAGATCAGGCCACAGAATCCCACCAATCCCAGACCTTCCTGGAAATCCTATACAAAGGTTTCTGTCTACTCTGACCCAAGAAATCGTATATAAAGCCTGCCTCCTCCATTCTTGGCTGTCTGTATCTGAGTAGAAGTAGCCACCCTCTTGTGTCTTTTCCAATAAATCTTTTGTATGAGGTTTGTTGTGTGGTTTGACTTTGTGGTACTCCTTAGCTCCTGACCGCAGGATACCAGGATAACACTTAAACTCTCTAGCCACAGTATCTTGTGCCACTAGAAGGTGGATGATGTGTGGATTTTGGTTCTGGGTGAGGGTAGCTGTGCAGACCTTTCAATGGTACTTCCTTGACCTTTGAAGTCTTGGCTTTGGTATTGGGAGAGAAAGGACTTTCTTATTCATTTTTTTGTGCTCTCAGTAAATCGAAGGGGTTCAAAATAAATATTACTTTAATATTAACAAATTCTAACAACATAAACAAATAAGAGTGAATCATACTAACACATTGTTGCTTGAGAATGTATTGAAGATAATTGATGTTTTGAAACCATTGTAGTTTGGTGTGCTTTATCTTTATTATGTTTACCTACTGTTGGTCCCAGTGAGCAAAGTGTTTGTTATTATTTAAGTATGGGGACCTTAGTTTGATCCCTAAAAGCCCAGTAAAAAAAGCTAAATTTGAGACTGGAGATATGAATAGTGGCTAACAATACTTAGTGTTCTTCCAGAGTACCCAGGTTCAATTCCCAACACCCACATGGTGGTTCACAACTATCTGTAACTCTAATTACAAGGGATTCTGACCTTCTGGCCTCTGCAAGCTCCAGAGTATGGTATACAGGCATACATGAATGAAAAATACCCATATACATGGAAAACTGGCAAACACTTAAAGCTGAATTTGGCACAGGCTTTGATTCCAGTGCTGAGGAGGTGGCTATAGTAGATCTTTGGGGGCATACTGGCCAGCTTAGCCTACTTTGTGAGCTCCTGGTCTCAAAAAAAACAAGGTTTATGGCTCCTAAGGAATGAGTCTCAGCTGACTCTAGTTTTCAAAGACATGTGCACTCATATGCACCCATGTTAACATGCATGCCTTCTGATAAGCTAAAAAGATTGATGTTATAAAAAAATTAAATCCTATTTGTAATTTTTATTTTTGGAAGACATTTTAGTTTGTAGTCAGTATTTAAATGTTAAAGAGGCCATAATTTTTAAGTTTTCATGTGTTAAGATACATGCATGTTTATGTGTGTTGAGGTTAGAGGTTAAGATCAGGTACTGTATCAGTAACTATTTACATTATGTGTGAGACTGGGTCATTCACTGTTGTAGAGCTTTGCAGGTTTGTCTAGATTGCCTAGCAAGCAAGCCCCAGGAATCCTCCTATCTGCAACCAGCTTCTATGTGGATGCTGGGGATTGAACTCAGGTCCTTGTGTTTGTGCAACTAATACTTCACAACTGAGTCATAGCTCTAGCCCCTCAAATCCTATTATTTCCTCAACATAGATATTTAATAAGATAACAAAATTACTATAACTAGTTTATCAAACTTTTGCAATGTCAACTGGTATCATAAAATGAGAATTATCTTTATGATGAGATTGTTAAAAGACAATATGGAGAAAGGTGTCTCTAATTTTTTTTTCTTTTTTCTTAATACTTTTGTCAAGTTTCCTTTCCTATTCAAAGGAATTGTTAAGGATTTTTGTGGTTTTTTTTTTAATTCTAACTTCTAAGAATTTGAACAATTAAACAAAAGAAGGATGCACCTCCCTTAAAAGATACTTAAAGCTATGTTTCATTCATTAGTATTAGCATTTAGATTTTAATTTTATGTGTATGGATGCTTTGCTTGCATGCTGTCACATACATACAGTGTAACAAATAATCTGAAGTAAACACTCACTCCTATCTGCTACACCTGGGATAGAGACAAAAGCATATTCCAAGAAGAGTTCTGTGTTTCTGAACAATTTCTTACACTAACCCATTCTTGGACTTTGTTCTGATACCACTTTTTTTTTCTTTTTTCCACTTTAAAAATTCATTTTTTTAAGAAATAAAAAACTGTAGTGGGATTATGTGTTACATTTTAAATAATTGTCCCACCTATGAGTTTAATAAAAGCTGATTGGCCAAAAGGCATACGGGGAGTGTGGGCGGGACTACCAGGCTAAGAAAACTCAGGAACATCTCAGAGCAGACACAAACACCAGAGAGAGATAGATCACAGATGCTGCAGAGTTGCCAGAACACACAGAGGAAAGATGTTGAAATGCTGCTCTGTGAAAAGGTACCTAGCTGCATGGCTGAACAAGATGGGTTGAGTTCAGATGAAGGAGTTAACAAGTTATATACCTGGGCCCTAAGTCAATAAGAAAATTAACGCAAGCGTCTGTATGTCTGTGGGACTGCATGTGTTTCTGTGTGACTGCAGGTCTGTGTGACTGCAGGTCTGTGGGACTGCCAGACTGCCGGTCAAACCTCTGTTCCAGGCCTGGAAAGTCTGGGCCAGAAACCTCATACAACAGAAAACTAAAAGTGTTTGATATAACCCTGGTTAGTTTTGAACTCATTGTGTAGCCTAGGATGACTTTGAACTTCTGACCCTTCTCCCCAGTGCTGGAGTATAGGCTGACACTACTACTCCCAGTTTAAGAGGTATTGGGGATAGATCCCAGGGCAACAGTCTACCAGTTGAGCTACATCTCTAGCCCAAGAAATGAAGAATTTTATTATTTTCTGGACGAGAGGCTTTGTCCGCTTCGGAGCTGCTTGCGTCTGCATACTTCTACAGGCTCGGCCGTTTGTGTTTTCATCACACTCGTTAACAGGTCAAAATGCAAATCTTCGTAAAGACCTTGACCGGCAAGACCATCACCCTGGAGGTGGAGCCCAGTGACACCATCGAGAACGTGAAAGCAAAGATCCAGGATAAAGAGGGCATCCCCCGTGACCAGCAGCGACTCATCTTTGCGGGCAAGCAGCTGGAAGATGGCCGCACTCTTTCTGATTACAACATTCAGAAAGAGCCTACCCTGCACCTGATCCTCCGTCTGAGGGGTGGCTATTAATTAATTCTTCAGTCTGCATTCCCAGTGGGCAATGATGGCATTATTCTGCACTATAGCCATTTGCCCCAATTTAAGTTTAGAAATTACAGGTTTCATTAATAGCTGAACCTCTGTTAAAAATGTTAATAAAGGTTTTGTTGCATGGTGAGCAAAAAAAAAGAATTTTATTATTTTCTAAATAATAATATGTCTATAGCAATAAATTAATACATTATAAAATGTTTACTATGTTTGTTAATTATTTAAGAAAGGTCAAGTTTTATTGTTTTAAAATGCTGATTGAGAAGGGTATACTTAGTGATTTAATAAAGCTATGGTAAATACATATTGTTCTCTTCTAGGTCCTGAAACTGAAAATTGTGAAAATGCACCACACTCAGAAAAGGTTGGTTTACATAACTAAGACTGGCTGTGTAGATTGTGAATTTAGATTTTAAAGAATTATGTTGATTAAAGTTTTAAGCTCATTTAGACTCTCCACTAGGCAGTAATCTGACTAAATCACACCATTAGCTAGAAACTATTTTTATACTATTTTTTGGAATTATATAATTACATTATTTCTCCCTCCTGTTCTTCCCTCCAACTTCTCCCATGCACTCCACTCATTTTCTCTCAAATATATGACCTCTTTTTTAAAAAATGGTTTTTATATTACATATATGCAGGCCTGTAATCCCAATACTCAGAAGAAGTTCCAAGTTCTAAGTCACGTGTGTGTTACTGTGTGTATGTTTCTAAATATAAATATATGTGATAAAATATATTATACAAGCTTGCTCGGTTTGTATAATATATCTGACATGAGAGATGACCACCCTGGGGAAGACCATTGCTTCCGTTCTCTGCATCCCCCAGTTGTCTGTAGTTCCCTGTTTAGGACTGGGACCCCACAAACTATCCCCTTCCATGTTAACATGTTAAATAGTTGCATCATTGTTCAAATCTTTTTGATGAAAATTTATGGGTGTAGCCTCTCTGACATTTCTAGGAGACACAGTCTCACAAAAAAACTTGCTGTTTCTTTGGCTCTTATAATCTTTGTGCCTTCACTTCTGCAGTGATGCATGAGTGCAGGAGTTGTGGATGTATTGGTTAGAACTGGGTACACACAATCTCTTGTTCACTGCAGTTTGATCACTTGTGTTTTTCTATAATTTTTTTCCTTCTGTTGCAAAGAGAAATTTCTTTACAAGAAAGTGGTAATTGCGCACCTAATAAATATTTAGAACGTAGTTAGGGATTATGCAGGAATAGTGGAGTGGCAGTTAGAGGTTCTCATCTAAGATCAGTGCCAGGCATGCTTCTCTTCTGGTTCAGTGGGTTCATATCCAGCTAAAAATCTGTTGGCTACTGCCAAGGTATGAATGCCACTATTGCACCCTTAAGTTATTGTGCCATGATGTTACGGTTATTGTTATAGTTTGTAGGTGTCATAGCTGGGTAGGATTATTGGTTTCTTCCCTGCCTTGTAGTTTTTCATGATGCCTTCTGGTATTATGAAAGGTAGTATTCAGGGAGGAAAAACATTGTCTAAAAATCTGTTCATGTATTTATCTTTCTTATCTTTAATACTTATAGTAATTTTCTGATCTGTGTTCCTTACTCACTACTACAAGTCTCTTATTCTTTGTTTAGAGAAGTGTATAATTTGTTACTACATATGTCTTCATGGGGGAACATAATACTTTTTGTTGTTTTGTTATATCAACCTCATTTCTTAAATATTTCAAGCTTGCTTTCTGATTTTTCTGTTGCTAATGTTTACTAAGAGCCTGCTTGGTCTTTGTGAACTGGCTC
This sequence comes from Sigmodon hispidus, assembly GCA_004025045.1. NCBI lineage: Eukaryota > Metazoa > Chordata > Mammalia > Rodentia > Cricetidae > Sigmodon > Sigmodon hispidus. Next base: position 149,173 of record PVIH01003580.1, read on the forward strand.
TGCCTACTGTGGACTCATACTCTCCTTCAGGATGTCAAGTATTATGGACCTTCCCAGGCCTACCCTATCTTATCAACTATGTCATTTCAGCTGTGCCTTCTATATATCCAGCTAGGAGTCAGAAGGCAGGGAAGTGGACTGGATTGACTTCAAGAGTAATTCTTGTTTACATCTATACTGTACAGACAGATACATGTTTCAAAGAGTTACTTTGAGAACCAGAAGCAATGATGACATCTGTTCTGGCACCTAGCTGTGTCTGAAGAGATACTGTTGTCCTTTCCCTTCTTCATGAGTCATTTATGCCTCAACTCCTTCCTTGTCTTTGGATCTGTGTCAGGTGACTGCTAACACTGACCAAGTAAATGCTGCTTCACTGACATTTTTCACTAGTTATATCAATAGATCTTAATAAATCATATGAAAAAACCTAATAAAACTGTTGGAGAACATTATGTCAGATATTTTATATATTTTGAAAAAATTAGTAGGAAAGTAACTTGTTTAATTTTATCTCACCCAAAAATTTTAGAAAAATAAATATTCACTATTGCTTCCCCTGCCCTGAAGATTAGTGACTCTTGAATATTAGGTTTTGTAAGGCTGTTGTTTAGTACACCTTCATATCTGAATTTAATAAAAATAAAATTTAAGTAGCAAGGGCGGGCCTTTGAGATGTGACTCAAATAATAGAATCTAGTTCTTAGATTTCTTTTAAATATCTGTTACAAAATTATGTAGTATTACAGACAAATAAAGGCATCTTCTTCGGCTTTGTATGCTATAAACGGGATAAATGGTGGCTGGTAGAATGTGTTAATTTTTAATTCTTTTATTTAATTTAGAACAATATATTACCAGGCAAAGGAGACAATAATAAAACATCCTTTCAGAAAGATAGTGGACTTTTGTGGCAGAACCAAAGTGATTGAAAACTATAAATTTCAGTACCTGTAAAGTAGGTTGTTTTTCTGAGTAGCACAGCAGCTCATCTGGATAGTAGTTTTGAGAGGTACCCTGGAATCTCTGTAGAACAAGCACAGTTTGTTAGGGTATTATTGCCTTTGAAAACAATACATGGGGAAAGTTGTGTTTTAAAACAACAAAAATTTACAGTTGTTAAATTAGAGTCAAGACTCATAAAATTTTATAGAATTGCTCTTTTACTTCTATTTTCTCTCTGATTTCCTGACCTTTTCACTTTCTTATTTCATATTTGCATGTTATTTCAGAAGGTAGAATGATAAAAATTTTATAACTTTTATGACTGATAGAAATATTTGGCAAGAAAGAATTTTATATTATTACTTAAACTGTGAAATATTGAGGTCAATTGTTAATTTAAATAATCAGGGCATCTGTTGTTGGAACAGATAATTAAAGCTTAGTTGATGAAATAATTTGTTATCTGTGATTCAGCGAGTGTTACTTGCTCTTAGTCCATTTAATCTCTTAGTCCAGGCATTATTGACTTCATATAAGATAGTAGTAAGGATTTTTTATTTATGGATGAAGTAGGCAACCAGTAAAAATAAATTACTATCAAAATGAATTATAAAACTAATTTTTAATTTTAACTGTTGCTTTGTGTTTTCTGTAATACACAGGAACTAAGTGAGAACACAGATTCCCCTGAGCTTAGCCTTCTCTCAGGTACTTCTCTTATGCTAAAGGAGAAATCATTAGCAGAGCCAGTGAAGCCCTTAGCTGTCCCAAATACAGCTCCTGAGCCTGGAAAGGATGTAGCACTGACTGTGACATCTAAAGAAACCAAAGATGAAGACAGCTCTCTTGAAACATTTGTATCCGCATTAGAAAAGTTAATAGAATCACCAGAAGGCACCCAAGAGGAAGCCCTGGTTGAAATAATGAATGACTTCAGTCCTCAAGAGCTGATGAGCATGTCAAGCAACTCCCTGAGTTCTGTGTCAGTGTCTTTGAATGCCTTGTCAGCATGCTCAGGAGACACACTAGAAATCATGAAGAGTGCTGAACTGCTGGCAACTATCAACACATTACCAGCTGTTGATGTAGGACCCATCTGTGAAGAACAAGAGAAAAGCAGCAGTGTTAATGGAGATGGATGTTTAGAAGTGCAGACTACCATGTCTCAAATAGATGAAGACTGCACACAAATAGCACAGGTGAATTGAGTCTCTTTCCTACCCTACCATTTAAATAGTTCATGTTATTCAGGTTGTGGAATAGCTATCTGTCAGGAGGGCAAGTGGATTCACACAGTGTGAATATCAGAGTCTGACTTTTGTAGTGACCTATAACAATCTTCATTGTGCTAAGTTCAAATCATCTCACCAAATACCGATGTCTGAAAGACAGTGTGTAACTTTTACACATAGATTGCTCCTTTTAGAAGTACTGGGTATAGTTTACATGGGATTAAGTTAAAATTGTTTCCTCCATATATATGCATACCATTAGTTTCTTCGTAATAGGAAAGAACTTCATTCCAGAAATTACTTTGTTGTTTTGAGTATTATTATATTATCCTGAGTTCAGAGTAGATAGAGAGAACTATGGTTGAACACAGAGTAATTTGGATGACTAAGTGTTGGGGAAAGAATTAAGCCCTCTTTAAGCCCTATTTGACTTTATTATATGAGTAAAGTATCAGATACAACTTATGGTTTTAGAATTTCTACAACATTATGCCTGGAGGCTCTACAGATGTATAATGGAACCAGATTGCTATTTTATAGGTAATATTCTCATTATTATAAAATTAAGGGCAAGTATGGTGGTACATAATTGTAATACCAGCACTAGAGAGACTGAGGCAGCAGGGTCAGCTGTACAGAAGTTCAGGGCTAGCATATGGCCATAAGAACACCCTGTCTCAGATCAGCCAAAACTAAAAGAATATATCAGACATTGTAAGAATATAACAGCATGGTAATAAAAGTTCCTCAAAGATCCACTCTATAAACACTGCTAAAGGTTTGGAGTAAGCTTCAATTACTTCTATTCCAAGTAAATTTATTTTATTAAATGAGATTGTATAATACAGGATGTTTTGCAACTTATTTTTTAAAATAATGCATGTTGCTTATTTAATGTCAGGAAATTCAGCACTTAAATCTTTTAGGTTGCTAAATGGTATATAAATGCATTGTATAAATATAGTTTAATTAATTCATAATAATGGAAATTTAAATTCCCTTTTTATTTCTTTTGGTTATTAACAAAATATTCCATCTATTTCTCTAGGAAGACTTAGAGAAAGCATGTATTTATGTTGCATCATGCAAACCTGGAGTAATACCAATGTAGTCTTGTCTGGCAGCTTTCAGATAGACATTATGGGATTAAGAAAAGAAACCAGGCCTTTAGTCCAGCACTCTGAAAGCAGACATAGGTGGATCTCTGTGAGTTTAGCCTGGTCTGTAGAGCAAGTTCTAGAACTGCCAAGGTTACACAAAGAGACCCTGTCTTGAAAAAAACAAAAAAAATCCAGAAAAGACACATTAATCATGGAGTTTAAAAGATGATTAAATATTTCAGTGTTCTAATATAAGAAGACTATGAGTAAAATGTAGAAAATATGATTAATAGTGGTAAAGTAAGCACAAATTTAGCAAGTCTTCAAGTTTTAAGGAAAGAAACCTTTTAAATAGTAGAAAGGAAATCACTTAGAATGAATCAAGTTCACTACTCTTAGTCAGCTGTGATTAAAATATCAACCCCCCAAAAAAAAATTTTAATATTTTATTTTCAGAAGCTTTTGCATCTGTGTATATAAATGAGCTCAAGAAGTTTTAGGTGATACATGTAAAATGAAAATGTCTTTGTAGAAGTTAGATGTATAGTAGATTATAAAGGAGAAATTAGAAAAAGTCAGGACATACTGTTGACCTTTGAGAAAGGGAAGTGTGTCCCCCCTTTCTGTGTCAGGGAGTAATAGGCTCCAGACCATTCATCTGCTCCTCAGTGCTCTGCTATGTTCTCATGTGGGTGGCTTATTCCAAACAACAATTTCCTGCCAAATTAATGCACCAAAAGTGACCTGATGTTTTCCTGTGAATTTTACAGTTGACTCTGGATGAAAATAGTCAGTCTTTCCTCGCCCCTCCCCAAGGCCTCTCTATGAAGTCCAAGCTGGCCTCAAACTCCCTCAGGTTTCCAAGGGCTAGGATTATAGGCATGTATCACCAAGACTAGCTGCTTATGTTTTTATAAGCTTAACATCTATGTTGTGCTTTTAAAAATACAATTACAAAATTTTTATTATGTACATATATGCTTATAAATTGGTACTCTTTCATCTTAAAGACATTTAACTTTATCAAGGAAGAAGATAAATTTATTTTTGCTTTAATGTTATAATTATCATTATATGTATATCTTTATAGACTATAGAAGACTCAAAACCATTTAGATTGCAAACAATGATTCATGAAAATGCCACCTCTTATGAACAACTAAGCAATAAGGGAAATTCAGATCCCTTGATAAATACTTCTGTCCAGGAAACCCCACATGTACTAAGAAGATCATCTAGACTGGAAAAACTGAAAGCAAGCAGAGATGTGACACATACAGATGATGTGTTGAAGATGCCAGAAAGGATTTTGTCAAAAACACTTAGTTATGAGGATCAAATAGATAGCATATTTGCAACTAAGCATTTCAGGTATGCTATTACATTATATCTTTCTCACCAGATAACACTGCAAATTTAGTTGGTAATTGGATGATGGAGTATTTTAGAGGCAGTGTCAACTTATCCCTAAGTTAAAAGCATTTTAATGTTGCTGTTTTTAATTTTGCAGTGTTTGATCAGTGCCTCACTACATAGCAAATTCTTTTACCCTTCACGTCCTTACAGAGAGCTGCATTCTTTGCCTACATGGTGGACAGAGTGGGTAGTAACATGTTAGGCTGGGGGGTGCAGGGCAGGAGCCTCAGAATCCTCACATTTGTAGGACGTACATAAACTGTCTCATGTTTAAGTTGTTTTATCAGTTGAAAATAACTCAATAAGTATCTTTGGGTTTTCAATATTTTCTCAAACTTTTATGTGATTCTCTGTGAATGCTTGTAAAAAATGCAATTATTTAATAAGTCCTTTTTTTTGTAAAGAATTCAGGATTCTGTTTTAATGACTGACAGTAAAAGGAAAAATATGAATTCATCCACATTCAAGAGTGAACAGATAAGGAAAAACGAACAACTAAAAGTTAAAAATGGTGAGAAATATTTCTAATATTTCCTCATTTGTTTAAGTAGCTTATAGATAAACAACTGAAATAGAACAATTTATAATTTCAGTGATGGTAAGTAAGACTTCCCACTAGCACATAGCTTATTAGTAGGTTAAGTGGAATTTGAACCTAAATGGCTGCTAGGGCAGTATTCCCTATACTTTACACTATAGAAAACAGCTAGAGGGTATTTAAACATTTGAGTGTATGGCTAACCCAGAAAAGACTGACAGTGCATACTATAAACAGGATAGAGGGCAAGTTACTGATTAACAGGTTAATTTTCATTAGCTTGTACTGTTTCTGTATAAGCCATAGGATTGAATTTAAAAGTTTTGTTACAATAAAATAATATAGAAATGCTGGTTAAAAGTGATAGTGGACTTGATATAATTGAAGTATGGGTTATAAATTGCTCATGATTTTTCTGAATTTGAAAATAATACTATTGATTACATAAGAGAATGTTTATATTTTTAGAAAATTCATGTTAAGTATTAGTTAGTTATAAAAAATTCAGCATATAAAAGTTACTCAGCATCTTATCTGTCTGTGCACAGCAGATAGATAGATAGACAGACAGACAGATAGGACAGATGAAAATGATGACAAAAATGTTAACAATGACTCCTTTGCTTGTTTTTCTTTTCTACTCAGATCAAACTCAGGGCTTCACACATGCTAGGCAAGCACTCCATCACTTGGCTATTTTATCTTTAGACCCTTTATTCTCCTTACATGCTTGTTTTGGGAACCTGAAATTATTTCAAAATAAAATATAGAAAAACTTAATAAACTGAAAACCAAAAACTAGTATCTCATATATTAACTACATAAGTAGTATAAGAGAAAATTTTATATAATTATAGTGCTGTAAAAAATAAGGAAAATATACTTATGACAATGAAACCTATGTCATTCCTATAATAAGAGGGTTTAAAATTTCTTCTGAAAGATGAAAAGGAGATCAGGGGATGGAGCCGTTTGAAGGGATTGAAAGGATTAGGGCATGTGGCCTTGTTGGAGGAAGTGTGGTGCTGGGGTAGGCTTTGAGGTTTCAAAGGCCCATGCCAGGTCAGGTCCTCCAACCTGACTTGAGGATCAGGATGTAGCTCTCAACTACTGCTCCAGTTCCATGTATATTACCATTCTTCTGCCATAATGATAGTGGAATAAACCTCAGAAATTTTAAGTCCCCAATTAAATGCTTTGTTTTATAAGTGTTGTATTGGTCATAGAGCCTCTTCACAGCAATGCAATAGTGAATAAGACAAGCACAGTAAAAAAGAGAGATGGCAGAAAGAAGATTGTCACAACTAGCCAACTATCTGGAATTTTTTAAGTAAATTGTTTTTATTTAAGATTTTTTTCCCATACCCACCACTCTAACCCTCTCCCTCCCCTCCTCCCTGTATCACTCAACCTCCCTACCCCATATCCCCTCATCTATTCCCTAGGGAGGGCAAGGAATCCCAAGGTGAGTCAGTTCAGTGTCGCATATCCAGTTGAGGTAGGTCCAAGTCCATCACCCATACCCACCCAGGAACTGCACACACCATTCGACCGTCATCTACATTCAGAGAGTTTAGTTCTTTTCCATGAAGGTTTTTCAGCAGTTATTTCAGAATCAGTGAGCTCCCAATTGTTCGGGTCAGCAATCTCTGTGGGTCTCCTCATCATCCCGATTCCTTTGCTCATATACTCTCTCCTCTCTTTCTTCAGCTGGTCCGGGAGCTTGGCCTGGTGATTAGCTATGGATCTCTGCTCCTGCCTCCATCGTTGCTGGATGAAGGTTCCATAATGACAGTTAGGGTGGTCAGTTCATTGGAAACACATTCTTGTAATCCCAGCACTTGGAGAGGCAGAGACAGGAAGATTTGTGGGTATTGATAACCAGCTATGAGCTTTATAGGTTCAGTGAGAGAGACCTTTTCTTAAAACTGAGAGATTGAACAAAGACCCTTGACAATGGCCTCTGCTTGGCCTCTGCACATACCTGCACATTAATCACTTACATGTACAGACAAACATGCACACACACAAAACTATACAGGTGTGCATGTGTGTGTGTATTGCATGCTGTATGAGTATGTTGGTATGCATCCCAGGGCATGTGCATGCAGAGGCCAGAGCAGGACATTGGGTGTTTTACTTCACTACTCTCCACATTCTTGAGAAAGCCTCACTGGCCTTAAAGCTAGATGGTAAAATCTTTCTTACCTCCTGTGGTGGGTTCTGGCATGTGCAGCTGTGTCTATCCTTTGCATGGATGCTAAGGGTTTGAACTCAGGTACTCAAGCTTGCTAAACAAGCTCTCTTATCCACTGGATAGTCTCTAGTCCTATATATATATAAATATAGTTCTGTCTGCTTGTTTATTGTTTTATTATTTTAAAAGAGCTGGATGGTAGCTCTGAGACTACTGCAAATGACACTAAATTTTAGGTAGAAAAGTAAGTATAGGAGCTCCCATAGCTTCTGGTTCCGCTCCCGGACCAAGTGCTGTCTGCAGAGTCCCAGCACACTATGGAGCAGGAGTGGATAAACTCTGCTGGTCACCATACCAACAGCTCCTGCTGAGGGAATTTGCACGGCTACCCACCGCCACCTCGAACTGAGCGAGTCAACATCTGCAGGGGTCTCTGAAGGACAGACTCAGACCTCGCCCAGAGGTGAGGAGGGGTCACCAGGCCCAAGCGCCTATATCCCAGCCTAGGAGGGAGAGTTGAGCTCCCATAGCTTCCAGTTCCGCTCCTGGACCAAGTGCTGTCTGCAGAGTCCCAGCACACTCTGGAGCAGGGGCGGATAATCGCTACCAGTCACCATACGCACAGCTCCCGCTGAGGGAATTTACACGGCTTCCCACCTCCACCTTGAACTGAGCTAACCAACAACTGCAGGGGTCTCTGAAGGACAGACTCAGACCCTGACCAGAGAGGTGACAGGAGGCACACAAACCCGAGTGCCACAACTGACCAGGAGCCATCTAATCGTGAACCACTGAAGCCATGGGCAAATGTCAGTGCAAAAAATTACATAATAATACAAAGGACAACATGGTAACTTCAGAAAAGAGTGGCGATCTTACAAGTACAAGACCTGAACTGAGCGATGAAGAGGAAACAGAAGGAAGCAACACCAAAAATTCCTTTTTGATGATCATCGAAGCTCTAAAAGAAGATATGAAAAAAAGTCTTAAAGAAATAGAAGAAAATACAAACAAAAAATTGGAAGAGATGAACAAATCTATGAAAGAAACATGCCAGGAACTAAAAGCTGAAATAGAAGCAATAAAAAAGGCACAAAATGAGGCAAAGATGGAAATAGAAAACCTGAAGAAAAAAGCTGGAACCACAGATACAAGCATAACAAGCAGAGTTCAAGAGATGGAAGATAGAATCTCTGAAGTGGAAGACTCAGTAGCTCAAATAGATATATCAGTCAAAGAAAATAGTAAAACTAAAAAAGCCATAACTCAAAATGTTCAGGAAATCTGGGACACCATGAAAA